>CAEGAD010001191.1:0-112581 GCA_903067055.1 Poeciliopsis paucimaculata
CACACACACACACACACACACACACACACACACACACACACACACACACACACACACACACACACACACACACACACCCCCACACACACACACACACACAGTTGTTCTTTGGGGCAGACAGTCTGGGCATACTGCCAGCTCATTACTGGGAGTTCCAGGTGAGTGTCAGAGTTCATCCAGCTCTCCTGGTGAGCCAACATGCTGGGACTCACATGGAGGCAGTTCAGAGCTTCTGAGAAACTCCAAACATTTGAAAGTCAGGCTGAAGATTTTATCCACATTAAAAAAAAAAAATCATTCACTAGAGAATTATTATTTCAAACTTGAGATTAAAAAAAAATTATATGCTTTAAGCTGACTTTTTAAACTTTACAACATTTTGCAAAAATGTACAGATAAAAATAGATTTTATTACATAAAGGAAGTAGAATGGGTGTTGGGATTTGATTTTTTGGGGGAGTTTTTTTTGTTGTTGTTTTTGGTAAATTTGGTGTTCCACAGGGCAGACTTATTAACCTCCTTACATAATACATCAGCTCAGAATGAATGACGTCACTTGCCGGCAGAATGCCAGGATGTGATTTGTGGATTTGTGGTCAGCGCTTTGTGTTTTGACAGATGCTGGCTTAAAGGAAAGAATCTGACGCTTTCCAAGAGGCAGACGTGCTTAGAAGCTAAGCGAAGAGCTAAGTAAAGAACACCCATCCATTTGTACATATCTTCAATCAGGTTGGGTCTCTAGAAAATCTAGCACTGAAACCCAGGTATGCCTCTCGTCAGCTTTTTCTTAGGGATCCCAAAGCATTCTAGTTCTGCCAAGCAATCTTCCTCCCGGTAAGAAATCCTTCCAAAAGCCCCACCACCTTATGGAGACCATAATAGTGGGTTGGAATATAAAAAGAACATTAAATCAGCACATTTACCTTACTTAAGCAGATTCCCCTATTTCTAGATTTTTATTAGTTTTAATAACATTCTGGAATTTTTAGTATATTTTTAGTAGCCATTTCTTTGCTGTTTATCTTGTGTTTTTAATGTTGTAAAGTGTCCCTGGGTGTTTTGAAAGGGGTTGTCAAATAAAATGTAGTATTATTATTATTATCAAACCATTTACTTGAAATTGCTTGTACGATAATCTGTCCCAGAGAGGTGTCCGAAGAATAGCCCAGGGTGACTTGCGACGTTGAGTGATTTTAGAAGTCTAGATAAAGCAAATTTGGCCCCTCAGCAGTCTATCTGGATGAAGATAGACACATGTTTTTATTTTAATCAAAATCAAAATAAATAAAAAATGTTATTGTGTCATTGAAACATACATCTAAAGAAATAAAAAACATGTTTAGAAATTCAGATTTTTTCAAATTTATTTTTAAGATAAACTTAATTTTTATCCATCCCTGAAAAATTATGGAATCAATTTTACGCTTTTTCTGCTGACTTTTCCGGAGTCTGTAAGAATTCTGGCCTATTTTTTTCTCGAGAGTGGAGCTGATTCCTTTAAAATAATCTTGTATTCTATTATTGCTGATACTTTCTTATTACACGCTTATTTCAATAAGTATTACAGCAACCTGCAGTTTCATTGACATTCGTGATAGAGCTGTTCAAAAAGCCTCTAAAGCAAAAACTTTGTCTATAATCCTAATAAAAAGGTTTTGCTGCAGTTTTTCTAAAATGATATTTGGACATTTGTTTTATCTTTAAAATGATTTTACCTCCCTCGTTGTCTTGGTTACTTTATCTTTTGCTAAAACAAAACAAAACATTGATCGTCATTAAGTCTGGTTTGTCCCTGTTGTAGTAGTTTAAAGCTTTAAAAGAAATGTGTCAATTAGTGCAGATAGCCCAAGCTAATAGAAAGACAGGAATAACTAAATTCCTGACTTCCTATTAGTCAGGAATAGGAAGCCAGGAAACTTGATCGGTGTTTTTAGTTTGGCACTGATCAAACTAAAACAAAGAACATAAGTTTGCCATTAGTAATTTTGAATTTAAAAAATCCTTAATAAGCCCCCTCCCCACCCCCCCCATCAAACAGCAGTGTTCAAGTAAGTTAATCAGGTCCATGGTGCAAAACAGACAACATCTAATATTGACTTACCAGTGTGAAAGCAGTTATTTATGAGTTGCATGTAGTTGCAAACTTATGCTTACTCATGGTTTATGATGGTGAGTCTGGAGGCTGGTATCCCCAACACAGCACAGCTTCTGAGAAGTTCTTCTCTGCGCTGAGATCCCTGACGATAGAAGTTCCCTGTCCAAAAATTGCAGAAAAAGTTGAGTCTACAGGTTTATCAAAAATAAAAGAAAAGTATAACTTGCCCCTATAAAGTTTATTAAACATATTATATTACTGCTGAATGATAGTATTGTCAATTTAATTAGGTCTGATTAAAAATGGTGGTGATTAGCTTTCCATCATCCAACAAACTGTCCTCTCACCTCTCAAACTATGTTAGGGAACATCAGTTTTCTATGGCTTTTACACCGTACTTAATTATTACCTCACCTTGAAGATGAGGTTAATATGTTTTCAACCTGAAGATGACTATTTCTACAGCTTCAAGCTTAAAGGTGATGCTTTGTTGATCTTTAACCTTTGCGTCTTTTGGCTCAGAAGCTTTACTTTAGAGTCTAAACCTGAACGGGTGGATAAAACCGAAACCAAACATTCTAAATGAAATACGTGGTCAGTACCCCCTTAACTTTAAACCGCCTTGCTGTTATTGTCAGCGTCAGTCGGTGTGTTGTCTTCTCATACCTTCAGACAAGCAGAGCAGGTGTACGCTGGCATTCAGTTCAACTAGTCGTATGATCGTCGGGGCAAAGAACATGCATTCATCATCCGGATGCGCAGTAACAACCAGAGCTCTGACGTCAGCGCCAACCGTCTTTCTCTCTGGCGAAAGGTTGAAGGTACGTTTCAGCGAGCTCCTCAAAGCGTGCCATTGTCGATTGTAAATGTATTTTATACACACCAAATAGGATAAAACGGCGAAGAGGACTAGGTAAACATACATTATTTTGACCGTCCCCGTAAACAGTCCGTGTAAGGACACGAGTCCAAACCGTCAATGGTTCCGAGAGTAATAAAAGAATAAAAAGAATAAAAAGTGCATACATCTTACGGTTGTTTAAAAAACCAAAACTCGTCTGTCAGCAAAAGTAACCATATGCCACACTTGTCGCCATTTTTAAATATACAATTAAAATTACTTTCGCATTTTACTTAACAAAAGCCTGAACTACTTTAAGAGTAAAATTGTAACATGATTATGATTTTTAAAAACATCAGATGTACGTTCGCAAAATAAGAGTCTAACTGTTGATATCTCTGGGTGATTATGTTTAAAGTCCCATTTTAAAAGCTCTTAGGCATTACCTTGTTTGAGGGGACGATTTAGGTGTAACACTGTACTGTCCTTACAGGTATGTAAAATGATTGGGTCGTAGTTTTAAAATATTAGCAAAAACTGAAAAGAGACGCAACGTTTTATGTTACTCTTAATACAAACAACCGTTTCGTATGTATGTAGATATTTATTAAGTATTCTAAATCCAAATCTAACGAAAACGATTGCTCGTCGCTGTTAGGACGTCGACCGACAAATGCGGCGTAGCCTTTTAGTCTGCTCAGTCGTTCACAGCCCACAACCCGCGGATTTACAATCAACAATTCAAACAGATTTCTGCACGGGCCACCTTTCTTTCCCGTTTCTACAAACTTCAAACATGGGGTGAGTACATATGGCCTGCGTGCAGCCAGCCAGCGACTGTACTTAACACACTATTTAAGCGACTCGCTGTGTGCTGAAAATCTGCCTTGCAAGATGGCGACGTGGTTTAAGGTGAAATACAGGCTGGGCTAGCCAGCTAGCCACAACGACATCCTGAACGTCCTAATATGGTGTTAAAGTACGTTTAAAGCGCCCTAATATGAGTTGACATTTATTGTTTTGTTCGGGTTTTTTTGTGGACGCTCCCTGTTGTGTGAAAGCAGTCCCATCCCCCTCCTCCCCGTTATCATGATGTGGTATTAATCCAGTTGCAGTTAACTGTGTTATAATGTCGTTTTAAGTGACAACAGAAACACAAGACAGCAGCATTAACCCTATTCTTTTTCTTCTTTTTTTATTTTTTACACAAGACCTGCTCACTTTGCATGGAAACAGTCTGACGGAGCCATTGTGATGTTGCACCCTTTTAATTCGACCTTAAAGCTTCACTGAGATAGATTTATGTTTACAACCCCCAATATGCCTCAAATCCCTTCTGGAGCTGCTATTAAACTGATGCAGTGGAGGGTAAATGCCTGCAACTCATTTTTATTTCCTCCCATGTTTTTTTTATTTCAAAAGCGAAGGTAGGGAAAAATTAAGCGTCTGTAGAAATCCAGCTAAAAAAGTCAATAAAACAAAACAGAACAAAACAAAAAAGTTAGAAAGGAATAGCATGTTTTAGAAAACGTGATTCCCATGTGACTTTAAAAAAAAGTAGGGGAAAATATATATTTCTATGTCCTGCTAAGCTGAAGAATTTCTTACTAAGGGGGTGTGCTTTTAATAGAGATAAACAGGGATTAAATGTTGGGCTTGCAAACATTTCTAAAGTGCAGAAATCTTTTTTGTTTCCTTTCCAAACTGATGTTCAGTCTTCAGTCTGTATTTCCGTCGAATGTAGATATCTGGCAATTATAGTAGAGATTGACCAGTGTAAAATTGAAATAGCATGAAAACCTTAATTAAAATCATTGCGGTATCACAATATTAACTTATTGTCTTTGTTAGAGATTGAAAAGTGTAATAATAGCTAGTTGACCTGCAGTGTGCTGCAACAGGTGGATGAGAGACAATGCGGTGCTACTTTATGCTCCATAGAGCTGCTTTCATACCTTTTCTTATACCATAACACAGATAATCAGTTCATGCCTACTACTTTTGTGATTTTCTTCTGCTTAGATTGTGTGTAGTTGCTTTTCTGTAGAATGTTGAAATATAAAAATTAGTCCCTGAATCTGACTCACAGGGACAGTTATTTTTAATAAACTGTCTATGAGGCATTATGTGAGATTAAATTATCATCATAAACTTTCCCAGTGTAAAAAAACAAACAAACAACAAAATAAAAACACATAGTCAGTTTTTGCACAAAGATTTAAAGCAGTAACAGGGTTTCCCCCAGAAAACTTGCTCAGCCCAGTTCTATGGGGCGCTTGGGCAGTCATCCAGTTGGCCGCCATGTTTTTTTTATTGGAAGACTTGAAACGTAATACCTAAATACCATCCATAAAGTCTAAAAAAAAGGCAGTCATTAAAAAAACTAAAATAAATAAACAATACTAAGCCTGGCGGTGCACAAGTAAAGCCTGGTGACCCGTCAGGCTTGTATTATGTACTATGTCTTTTTGTTTTGCTCTGTATAGAGAATCACAAGTCTAGCAAGTGGATCCTAACTGGTTGGTTAGTTGGAGTTTTTTCTTTCAAACTGGTATCTAAACTTACTAAATCACAGTTCTTCCTGTTTCCAGTTCTTAAACTCTGACCCTAGCAACAAAAACCCAGTGTCATCCCAGCCTCATCAAGCTGCTGTTCCAGAGGATCCGTTTTCATCAGAAGCTTAAAGGCAGGCTCAGCCAAACAAAACCATGTGAGCGTCGTGGTTAAAACTCCAGAGTTTTATTTTCTTTCTGACGGGTCTAATTCAAACATAAAAATCTAGTAAAATCACAGCTTGTTGTTTTGTATGTCAGGACCTTACTTTTAACAGCTGATTGGCAGTGAGCAGTATTAAGCAGGGGAGTTACTCTATGCTTTATACATCTTGGGGAAAGGTATATTATTTTTATTGCGACAACAATCATGACAGGTGTTTGCGCCTTTCGTGGCCTATATTTGAAGTGTTCCGATGGGGAAGGGAGAGAGAGAAGATATGCTAGCGGTTTTGAAAAGTTTGAAGTCCTTGGTGTACTTTGACATTAGTAACTGATGCATGCTAACATTCATACATGTTTTTGTGGGTCCAGAAAGAGCGTTTATCAAAAATGACCTATGGAAATTAGTCTGGGGGATGTATCAATCACAAACATTGCCCCTTTTGCTAAAGGCTCAGCCTTTATAGACCATGTTATAAAGGCTAAACTATTAACATTAACCCATGTTAATAGTTTGACCAAATCATCTCAGAATATTAGAGTGTTTATCATACATATTCTTAATTTTTTAAAAATATTTGTAAATTGATAACAGTGCATTTTATTTTAGGGCTGAAACGATTTATCACGATTAACCGATTATTGAAATAACCATCAACTAATTCAGTAATCGATTAATCGTTTAACGGAGTAGACAGACTCAAAAAAGGACACTTGGAGAACAAAACTAACATACTTTGAGCAGTAAATAAGCCGAAAATGCCCAAAACATATGTACATTTTACATTTAAGTTAAAAAAAACCTTTGCTAGTAAATATGTTCTACCCAAAACTACTCAAGTGGCAAAGTTTTAGCTTCACCGGGTTCAGTTTGTGTTAAAAAATAAAAAATTGCACTAGGCACATTTTGCTATTAATCTGTAGTCCAAGAAATAAAGTACAAATTAACCCCACACTGTCTTGATAAGTCAAGCAGAAAGGGCTGCGTTTAGAAGTAGTACTGTCTTTTTCTACAAATGATCACGGATACACTAAAGCAATGCTGTTCTTCCATTTTGGGTAATAAAATGTTTATTTTCATTTTTACAAAAGAAATTAAATTGTTAATTTGCATCCTATGTATTTCTAATACCTTATAAAATTCCTTACGTGACAAATGTTCAGAATGTACCAAGTGTTTTAATCCATTTAATCAATGACAGAATTAATCGTTACTTGCACCTGCATTTTATTTTTTGTGTTGAAAAGTTCAACTCGTTCAATGTTACGAAACTTGGAGACATTTTATTAAATTTTTTTTATCACTGTCACATTTGGGCTCCTTTTACATATTACATTGCCAATTTTACGAGCTGAACGATCTCTTAAAACGCTTCAGCCGATTAAAAACATATCTGCACTGACATTTTTAAAGCTGTTCGTTAAGAATGTGGGATGATCAGGGTAAAGATAGTTGTTAGCTGAAGTGTTTCTTTGTTCTTCTGTGGCTCAGACGGTTGCTGTGCCTGCACTGTCCCTGACTCCACAGCGTTGTTGTTGTTGCGGCCGATAAAGCAAGCGCAGCGACAGACTGATCATCCGGATACCAATTTTCATTGGAAACTCGCCTTTTTTCTCTGAAGTTGCTCCAAATCTGCGATTTGATGATGAACATTACAAGAGAACAAACTGCTTGATAACTAAACCATTAGTTTAGTTATCAAGTTTAGTAAAAGACGTCTTTAGAAGTCTTTTACTTCTAAAGACGTTCTTTGATTTGTTTGTAATATTTTTAATTTATCTTTAATCTTACTGCATATGCTGCCAAGAAGAGGCTATATTAGCGGGTGAACGCTTTAAGGATTTTATGACCTGTTCATAACTCCTGAACTTTTAACTAAATGTGCAAAGATCAACATTTTGTGGCTTTTTTCTGGTTTAACGCAAAGCTTTGACAGCTTTGGCCCAATTTTAACCATTTCCTTTTTTTTATATAAGCTATAAGACTACATTTATCTATTTATTTCAAACAAGTTTTTAAAAATAAAGAAAATAGGACAAGTGAAAACATAGAAATATATAACCAAGAACAAAAATAACTAACGTCCTGCTGCTTTTCTGTTTGAAAAGAAGTAGGGATAAGGAGACACTTATTTAATCCTACCCCTTATCACAGTTTAATGAAATATATCACTTACTGACTCTGTAATTATCAGAATTTTGTAATTTTGTAAATGAGCACTGTATTTAGGGAGCACAGATAGGAGAAGAGCAGGGAACGTCCCAAACAAAAATCCTACAGCACATCTCAAAAGGCAAATGTTACTGTTTAGAGTAACTAAAGACAGAAAATGCAATTGATCAGATGCAAACATAGCAACCGTTTTCAGCTATCTGCTGAACGTTTTGCTCTCTTTCAGATCAGTTCAGGTATTTTACGTACCTGTCCCAATGTCTAAAATGCACCATGTTTTATTGCCACGTTCCTGTGTGCAGGTGGTTCGTGTCTCCAAACATGGTGTAGCCAAACTTTCCATTTTGTGAGGCAGCAGCAGCCCGCCAGCACCAAACCAGGATGTCCAGCAGCTCGGGCTACCCCCCCAGCCAGGGGTCGTTCAGCAGCGAGCAGAGCCGATACCCACCACACTCTGGTGTCCAGTACACCTTCACCGGATCGCGCCACCAACAGGTAAAACTAAACTTCAGTAAAGCCATTTGCTATCCTCCTTTACTAGTTGGGCATCTTTAAGAGTTTATTTCAAAGGTTTTAATGCCTCCTGTAAAACCTTAATACCTAATTTTGATACATTTAAACAAGTGTGGAAAACTTGACTTATTGATTTTTTAAAATTTTTCTCTTAGTGACCCATAGTGGGAAAAAAACTAATGAAAAAGCAGTGGCACATTTTTGGTTTTGCCTCTAGATCAGAGTTTTAAACTGGGTCTGCGACTCTTTTACACAACTCTTACACTGTAACAAAAGAGGCCAGGTTTCCCTAGGCCATTGCAAAGCACCAGCAATGCGCTCAAATATGCAAAATATGAATCAACCTCAGATTTTCTGAAAGTAGGTACTAAAGAAATACACCTACTGATGTCAAATGGTATAGCAGACAGGGAGGTGGAACCTGGTGTGACAGAGGCAGAAGCCGCTTGAGTCTGGGCCTCCAGCTCAAGTTTGCGCAGCTTTGTCAGCCTCTATTTCCAGCCTCCTGATCTCAAGCTCCGGCTGAGCTCTTCTGTCCTGGGCTTTTTCTTCAGCCTCCATCTGGAGACGTGCCAACCGCACTTTCAAATGAGCTCCATCTCGTCCTTCTGAGCTCACAGAAGACAGTGGATCATAGCCAGCGAGAGTGTGAGGTATTTTTCCCCAGTCACTCACTGCTGCCTCCACTCTCGGACCATCTTTGAGGTCCTCCACAGAAAAGGCCTTTTTACCTGGCATTGCAATAGTCTCAGGCGGATCAGGGTTTTTGATCACACCAATCTTCACCAACTTTTCCACTATCAGACCTTTAGGTCACCTTTAAGGACCTGTTTTGGGACCTGCAGCTTAAAATGCTCCACAATTTGCAGCAATTCACACTAGCTGCAGCTATCAATAAACTCAAGAGAGGGGTCAGCTGTAAAGTGCTCCAGACTGAATAAAACCAACATAGTTCCTGGGTACAGACAACCCAAAATGTTCATCTTCTAACTCTGGACACAGGGAACCTCTTTACCTAGTTATCCCGGACGAGCCCCCACTTATGTTACGCTCCCCCAAGGTCCAGAGGTCCAGGGGCGGTAACATAAAGATGTGTCCAGAGAAATCAAGTGGATTGTAAAATGATTTATTAAAAAAAAAAAAGAAAAAAAGACGGTTTCACAGAACCGAAACACAGTACAATTTAACCCAATTAACACAAAACAGAGGTCTAACAAGCTGAAGAAGGTTAAGTGCAAATTAAAGTTACAAAATATCCAAACAAGTCTAAGGTAAACTTAAATAACCCAAAAGGGAAAGGGGAAAAAAAAAAAAGAACACACAAAGGGAGCACCAAGCCTCCCAAACACGAGCTTCTAGTTTGTGTCAAAACAATCTAGAGCAGACACAAACTGCTTAATTGAACAAGAAGAAACAAAATACTTCAAAACTGCCATAAACACCAATTGCTACTAGCTGCCCCACTGGAGGAATGATTTCATGAGCCTTTTATAGGGATCAGGTGAGCTTCATCCTCTGATTGGCTTACAATTCTCTGCTGGTCCAATGGGGTGGCTGCTCTCCTGCAGCCTCCAGGCAGCCAATCAGGAAGGTGTGCCCTCACAGCTGAACCTGCATAACAAAAAGAAGCCTGCACAGCCTCAAGAGACCAGGGGCCGTAACATTTGACAATAATGTGAATAAAACTCGATAAAACTAAATCAGAGCAACAAAAACAGATTTTTCCAGGGCGAAACATGGAATCTCATTAAATTAAACAAGAATCTCATTACAAATAATTATCAAATAATGCACCATGCATTATTTGGTATAATTGCTGTATTTTCAGAAATTATACGACTATAGTTTCTAGTTTCAGTAAAATAAAGCAGAAGTGATACCAAATACTAAAAGTGAAAAGTCTGAAATGAATTGTAAAAACAAACAAATATTGTTGTTCTTCAGTTGTGGCATGAGCAACACGAGTGTGATGCAAACCTCTCTCCCCCTCCTCATTTTTCCTGCTACATTTCAAAGGTAGATAATGGAGATTTGGCATTTATAAGTGTTTTTACAAAAAGACAGCGTTACGTATTTTGACATTTAACTAGAACTAAACATTCAGATTTAGATGTTCAGCCTTCTGAATGTAAAAATCTTAGTTGGTGGACACGTTGCATCTCAAAAAGGCTAAACTATTATGTTGTTTCTGCTTTCAGCAACTTTTAAGACAATTTGACACACTTATTTATTTCCTAGTAACTCATTTTGAGACAGTGTGGTCCAAAAATGTTCAGTTCAGGTGTGACGGCTCATTTCTCCTTGTTGACTAAAGAACAAGCAGCAGCATTGGAAGCATATCGGACTCCTCTGGATGCACATGCGTGGGCTTGTTCTGGTGCTTCCGTCCTCAGTTGGAGGAAATGTTCTCTGAGAGGAAGAGAAAATAAAACATGTCACTTTCTTTCTTGAGTTGTTGTTTTAAATCTAAAAGGAAGTAACTGAATTTGATGATTATTATCATTTTAGAACTAAATAAACTGAAGGACAATTTTTTAAATAAAGCAAAGATGAGAACAGATAGAGTATAAATGAATGACGCGAGCCTGCAGCTGGTTTTTATCACTTCCTGTTTATTTTTTACTTATTTCCTTTCACTTAAAGTTTTTTTTTTTTTTTTTTTTACAGGCTAGGTTGGTGTCTACAGTGTGGCTCATAGACATAGTTGGCTCAATTTTAATTTTTATATTCCATCCTGGTGAGAGACTTTTTCTGATGCAGCCATATTAATATACTTTTTGTATATTATTCTTTTAAATTAAATTAAACCGAGAGACTTTAAAAAAAAATATTGGCTCTTGTTTTGTGGCATTTTTTGGACTTCATCCTTTTTGGAATCTCTTTTTCACAGAAAAGTATTGGCTGAAAAATTCCAGGCATTTGATTGTTTGCTTAAATCCAGGAGAGGATAGGGATTTCTGAATATTTCCTGAAAACAGATTTTTTTTTTTTTGGCAGTCGCACTGTGCTGATAACATTTTTGAACGGTAAATTGTTCTGCACTGTTTGCTTTTTTTTTTTTTTTCCTTCTAATTATCGGTTAAAGTCTTATTTGAAAAAACAAAACAAACAACAACAATATGTTGTGAATTCTTAAAGTCAAGACTCTAAATGAAGTCAGAATTACTTTTCCTTTCAGAGTGACTGACTGACCGAGGAGTTAATCGGGAATTATTGCTTTTATGGGATAATAAACAGCAGGCAGCTTGCAGAAAATGACTGGGTGGGGTTAAAGGTCCCATGTTTCAGACAAAATACACAAGTGACTTGCAAAACTCTTCGTAACAAAAATGTAACCTCAGATCATAGTCTTGTAGGTAAAAGTAAAGTCTGAGGATTTATCTGTTTTACTTTGCTTATTACCACAAATGTTCTGCTGAATGATTTAACTGCAAGCAGCCAGAAGTTACTATGGGATGCTTAATATGATCCAAATTATTTTATTTAAAGTAGAGAAATAACAGTTTTCTTACTTCAGCTGAAATAGAATATATATTTTTGCTTTTTAGTAATAATGTGACTTGCTTTTTTGTATGTTGACAAAGAGTTAAGCGAAAACATTATTACATTCTAGTTACTCCTGGCATGCTGCACAATCTTGCTTCAGACGGATCAAAAAGGTGTGCAGCAATAAGTAGAAGGAAAATTTAAGAGGTTAATGCACTTGTTGTCAGAACTGCACTCCGAAAAGCTGCTTTACAAGAATGCTACTTGTAGCTTGCTATCTGTAGCGTTAAACAGCTTTTTTTTTTTTGTTAAGAATTGGAGCCTCTTTGAATAAAATACTTCAAGACTCCTTTTTGCTGCCTCCATGTGTTCTGTGAAGTGACCAAAGTGGTTAAAGTCAGCTGAGGTTAGACATAACCCTGATCAGCTGACATGTAGAGGGGTAAGCCCGGTTTGCAGGTCAAGAGAGTGATGCAGTGATGACTTTTTGTTTGCTCCTCCTCAGCCAATCGCAAGATTCGAAAGCGTAAACAAGAAGTAGAAATAACTTCTTGGGTTAGGAGTAAGAATGCGTGATGGCGTTCGCACCAGCCCTGTTTAGTTCACTTTAATCAAACTATTTTGTTTGGCTATAAAGTTTGGTTCATTTGGGGAGGTGAGAATGTGCAATCGAACACTGATGCACACCAAAAAAGTGAACTACGTTTCAACCTGGGGAACAGTTCGTTAGAAATGAAGTCTTGTGTGGTTTGAACGCATATGTGCCCAGAGAGCTTTTTGGGTAAATGGAACCAAAACAAATGTACAGAGAGAAACGACTCATGGTCTTTTACCAAAGACAAAAGAGAGATCCTCCAACCTCTCCATTTATGTTTACATTTTTGAAGAAGGAAATTGTTCTCAGTAGGGTTTCGTGTTGTTTCTTTCAGTGGCTCTCGGTGCAGCGCCACCACAGGTGAGGAGGTGAACAAATTTTGCTTTGCTTCTGGAAGCTTACAACTATCCATCTTTACTTTGTTTATTAAAGGACAAAAAGGAGCTCATATGAGCCTCATCGTTGTGCGTTTATAACAAAATAAATTTTTTGTAAAAAAACAAGTTTGTTTTTGTAAAATAGGGAAAAATGTAAGGGCCCTCTTGTAGCTACTCTAGGTGGGGGAGGGGCACATCTACGTTACTCTATGCTATTACAGCAGGAGAAAACACCAGTCACTCCTGCACTCTGTTTGACATTTCATTAAAACAACTCTCAAACGTAGAAATAGTTCGATGAGAAATTTGAGGAGTTTAAACTGCAATTGTTCATTTTGCAGTAATTCATGTTTTGTTTTTTTGTGGGGAGACTACTCCATTTTTAAAAAAAACATTTTTTTGTTATTCTGGTGTTTACCAGATTGCTTTCTAAGTCTTCTGTTTCCTTCCTCTTCCTCCTGAAGGATTTCCCCGTCCCAGACTACCGCACTCACATGCAGGATCCACAGGGCCGCAGACGGCTGTCCTTGCTCTCCGAGTTCCACCCCGGAGCCGAAAGGTGCTCTCACCTCGTCATCTAAGCACCAGATTTTCTTTCAATTCATGCTGGATCTTTTCAGATTTGTTCATACTTTACGAAAAATTTGTGGTGAATTGTTCTCTAAATACGTTTCATGTCTGCTTTTGTACTTCAGGCCTCCGGAGAGACGCCATGGTTACGAGCAGCAGTTTCACTCCGTCACAGCGCAGGCAGAGCACGAGGCCCTGGAGGCCAAACGCCCTCGCATGGAGACTGTTGCCGAGGCCCATATCAACCGCACACCTCCCACTGCTGGGGGTATTGTGCTGCCCATGCCCCACACTGTACAGGACAGCTTAAGAGCCACTGTTGAAGTCAAAAAGGTGGGGCCTGATTGTTTTTGCTTCTCCTTCTCTCCCCTCTCAGCTGAATCTAGCTTTTATAACTTTACTCGGTTACTGGCAGAAAATCAATCCTGACGCTTCACGCTTTTTAAACAAATGTTCATCAGGAGTCGCCGTTCAGCATCAAAGTGGAGTCCCCGTCGCCGGGAGGACCTGCGCTGCACATGGGGGAAGAGCAGGACACGTCTCCCTCCAAGCTGTCCAAGGAGGAGCTGATTCAGAGCATGGACCGCGTGGACAGGGAGATTGCGAAAGTGGAACAGCAGATTTCCAAGCTGAAGAAAAAGCAGGTGGGGGTAAAGCGAGCCAGGCGTTTTGTCACTGAGCAAGGCTGGAAAACAAAGATTGTTGTATAAGAAACCTTGGCCTTAATGAAATGTTTCATAATGATCCTGTTCAGGGGGAAAAAAAAGAAAATCTTGTTTCCAGTGGCAGTAAAACAAAACAAGACAGACCTACTTTTTAAATAGCCAGAGTTTTAGGCAACAAAATAGTGAAATTTACATTTTGTCATAATTCTAAATAATATATTTTTTATCTACACACAATATATCACTGTATTTAATTGAAAGTCCTAAAAATTGTTTGTGATAGCTGGCCACACAGTACCTAATAAAGTTAATGTGTATACAGATAATATCACTGTATACAAAATGAATGAACTGCTGGGACTCCAATGAGCATCAGCTGATTATTGAGGCAGCATTCAGGTCCTTTATGCTGTTTTCAGCAAAAAAAAGAAAAAAAGAAGATAAATACTAAAATTCCAAAGTTTCAACACATGGAAATGTGTGACTGTGTGTGATTTTTATTTTACATTTTTTTATAATAAGCTTTTCGGTCTGAAATTCTCATCTCGACGTTGTCTCCTAGCAACAACTCGAGGAAGAAGCAGCGAAGCCCGTGGAGCCAGAAAAGCCAGTGACCCCTCCTCCGGTGGAGCACAAGCACCGCAGCATCGTTCAGATCATCTACGATGAGAACAGGGTACGACCTCCGAACACACCGCCTTCCATCTCTGATGGAGTTATTCGGTTTTTCTGTCTCGGCTGCAGTCACCCATAGAGCAAATTTGTCTGCTTTTAACTGGGACGACAACAACATTTCAGTCTTTGCAGCAGACGGGCTGTTACCGTCTCTTTAAATTCAGTTTTTCTCCATTCTGCTTGTTTCTCTTTTGAAATGAAGCATTTGCTTTGAACCACCGTGGAGCTGTATTAAGTTGCTTCCACTATGAAATGAGCATTTCTTTCTGCTTCTTGCTCAAACATCCTGACCTCAAAACACGACTGGATTTTGATTCTCAGAACAATGATTCAACTGTATCCACTGTTGCTGGACTTTCTTGTGGTTCTTTTTCCCCCTTTTTTTTATTAATTTGGCAGTGGAAGAGAATTAGGATGTGTTTTGAATGGAATCTTTAAAAAGTTTGACCATTGAAACTTATTAAAAGTCACTTAAAATTACCTTTTAAAATGCGGCGTCCAAACTTTTTGTCATCCTGGTCAAAGTTATCAGCTCAAAAAATACAAAACAAAAATAACTATATAACTGTTTTATTCTATTTCTGTCTACTCAGCAATAAACTAAGCATGAACTATTCCATTTAAACAAGTTTTGCTTTTTATTTTGGGCTCGACTAAAGAAAATGAAGTAATATTTTGTCTGTTTTCAGTGATTAAAAAACAGGGTCTTCGTTTGACAAACACCTGCTGTATTTAATCGAGTTTTAATAGAGGAACTAACATCAGGCTTTGGTTCACATAGGTCTATTTTAGAGAGTAAAGCAATGAGTAGATGTTGTTGTTGTTACCATCAAAATAAAAGGAAAAGCAGAAAACCTTTCCTACAAAAAATACTTTATTCTGGAAGTGGACACTTTAAAATGTTCCGATTTAATAGAGCTCAGAATATTATTGACTATATACAAAGCTTACAAAAGCTGCAGACAGACATGGTTCAACATGGAATAAATAACTATGAATTAAAAGACAATGGTTTGTTTAAAAAGAAAACAAAACAAATATTTAAAACAACTGTACTTCAGTTAGAAAGATTTGGGTGTGGAATAGATGTGAGACATTCAAACAGTTTTTCACTCAAAATAATAACAAAAAGAAAATGTATAGAAATTTTTTGCTAGATAAATACAATAAGGTTTGATTGTTTTCTTTTGGGTTTGCCTACAGATTCAGCTGGAATTTGGTGGAGAGGATTTTAGGAAAATATACAAGAAATATTTTGCTGTTTTGATTTTGATCATATGCTGCACTTATAAAAAAAGTGAATCTATAATAAGGTTATGCTTCCTACAGTTTTGTGTTCTTGCCTCTAGCAAGAATTTTAAGATTGTTTAACATTGTTTATTATTGTTTTTTTTGCTTTTTTTAATTAAAATTTTTTTCAGCAATGTGTGTTTTTCTTTTAACTTGTGTATTGAAACATTAAAAAAAAGACAGAGGAAGGGAAAGACAATTGCGGTCGGGCGACCGCAAAAGAATCAGTCCAGGTGCCGCAAATGGCCCCCAGGCCTCACTTTGAACAGTCTTGGTCTAAAGGAACTGCGTTTCCTGGAGTTGGAAAACCATTTCTGTGGGGGTCACTGTAGTTCATAGCCGGGAGACAGCGTTGTGGTTGGAGAGTGCTGAGACTCTTTCTCCTTCTCAGTCAACCATTAACCCTGGAGGATGTGAAGGCGCTCGCTCATGCCAGTTAGTCTGGCAGCTGCGCCTGTTTGCCCCGTCTGTAGATGAGCTCGAGAAATCACACATAGAGTCATTATTCTCCTAATGGTCTTGTCTCAGCTAAAAATCTGCTCTGACCCAGGAAGACTCTCTTGCCAGCTTCCATAATTATTTTCTTGCATCACCATTTTTTGCTCTTTTTCCCCTTGCAGCCCTGCAAGCTGGTCACTTGCAGAGCCTTAAACTTTTCAACTCGTTGAGATGTCATAGCTATCAACCTTAGTGTATTTAATTAGAATTTTTACTATTGCACTAGCTCAGGGGCCACAATGGCTCTTAATAATTTTGGCTCACACTAGTGAAGAACCAACGAATGTTTCTAAACTTTGTTATGCAGGTTAGGAGAGTTTCAAAACATTTTTTCATGGAATAATTTCACTTAGGGGTGGGAGATATGAACTTAAAATTTTGTCACAATATTTTGTGATACCCTTTTGATAATGATAAAAGTGACAATTTTTATTTTAATCAGGACACAAATCGCACAAAAAGTGTCATTTGTATCACTGAACTGTTCACAGTCACTCATTAAGCATCTGTTGTGATATCAATGCTTTCTTTTCAGAAAAAAGCTGAGGAGGCCCATAAAATATTGGAAGGTCTTGGCCCCAAAGTTGAGCTGGTATGTTGATTAATTGTGATTTTATGTTTTTTTTTTATTGTCTTTAGCTTTAAGGATTTTAAATAATTAGAGAAGGACCAATTCAAATCTTGTTTAGACTGTTTTTGAGGTGGGTAGGATAGCACTACTTCAACATATTTTACTCATAAATTACTCAAGAGTAAAAAAAATATTTGGTGAAAAGGCCTCTCAAGTAATGAGTAACTGATAAAAAAAAAAAAAATCAATCATTTAATGTTAAAACATTATATCTTGCGACGGCTGAAAATGTAAAGTTATTTTGGCATTTTAAGGACCAAAATAAGTAACGCAACTACAAAATATCCAAGAATTGTGTGTGAATAAATGTAGAGGCTCTTCAAAATAAAATTACACAAATAAAAGTAAAAAATACTGCAAAATAAACCTACTCATACAAGGAAATAGTTTCTAAAATGTTACTTAAGTTGATGTAACTAGTTATTATACAACTCTGCGATTTTTACTGATTCTGTTTAAGAATGGAAGATGTAAATAAGGACGACATTTAATTCTTGCTTTACAGCAATGAGTGGTGCTTAGTTATATGCATGGAAAACACTTTTGCCGATACATTACATCAAAGACAAACGGTTTTGCATATTTTTATGATGAAATTATGTTCTAAGATGTAAAGGATAAAACCTCCTTTTATCCTTCTTGCTATCTGTTAAAAATCTCGCTCTCTCTTTCAATTCAAATGATATTCAGACATGTTTGGAAACGTCAAAAATACATTCTCACGCATCTTTTCTTCCCGCATCATGTTCAGACACCTCACTGCCTAACATTGCATCAACGTTAAAACACAAAAAAAACATATGTTGTCCTTAGCAGAAATTAGTAGCGGCTCACATACGACTCGTTTATTGAGAAGTTTCCAGTTGGCTTCGCCGGTCAGGATCGGTCAAGCTAAAAATGATCTAATTTCGGTCACCAGCAGATTTCTCAGTGTGTCCCTAATACTAATGCACAAGGATGACATATTGCACAGCACCCATAATAATCATTTTTTGATTCTTTTTCTCCTTCTTCTTCTTTTTATTAGCCTTTGTACAACCAGCCGTCAGACACAAAGGTGTACCACGACAACATCAAAACGTGAGTATCTTTTTTTATTCATATTGTTAGCGTGCCGCCGCAGATGCTCGCCATGGAAACCGTTCAACTCCGACCCAAGGTCTCATAAACCTCTCTGATAATTCAGTCTAATCTGATTGCTGAGTCACCTGGCTGACTTAATGCTCACACCAAGGAGAGAAGCTGTGAGAGGAAGCGACCAAGTGTGTGTGTGTGTGTGTGTGTGTGTGTGTGTGTGTGTGTGTTCAAAATAGGTTGCATGAGGGGTTGAAGGCTCTGTCATCTGGAACAAACACAAAAAGAAAACCTCTTATCAGCGTGCGCCACGAGAGCGACCCATCTGGCTCGGCCTTTTATCAGGACCGAGAGCAATTCTGTGTGAACCGAGTGAACAGGCCACGCTGTCAGGGTCAACGGCCTCACTGTCCCCCACCCCACACACACACACACACACACACACACACACACACACACACACACCCACGCACACACACACACACACACACACACACCACCAGCATTTGTAAATAAAAGAGTTCCCGGTATTTTGTTTGTGTCACTCTTTAAACGCAAATCATTGCTGGATGGATTACTGGAAAGATTCAGAAATGCCTTTTTTTTCCTTTTTTTTTTGTATAGAGGTACCCACCAAACAGAGACATAACATGTTTATAAGAGATTTTTGACTTTTAGGTGCTTAAAGTCATGTTTGAATCTCAATTAGATGTTTTCCAAAGTTTAGAAAGTGCTTGATTTCTGTATGAAATCCTACAGAGTGCTGGATATTCAAACTCCACAGTTTTGTAATAAAGTGCAATCTAACGTTTGATTAAAAGCCTAAATTTGGAAAATGTTATTTATACTTAAAACCAGACATGTTATTAAACCTAGTAAATAAGCCATTGATGCATTTTTTTTCACTGTCTGAAGTTAAATCAGACTAAATTTCTCTTGTTTTAGGTCATCTAAAATTAGCAAAATTATTTGTATTTGTTAAATGCCAGGAAACTTACCGAAAACATTTTTTAGAGATTTCTTTCTGACTTTTTGTATTTTATATTAAGCAATGAATTTGTGCAGGATGGTAATTTACCTTCAGACAATTTGTTTGGATTGTTTCAGTGTGATAATTCCCAAAGGTATACAAGGAGTCCTATTTTGAATTTGCAACATGCAGGTGTTTATTATTATTATTATTATATTATTATTGTTTTATTTTTTAATTTTATTTTCTGAACTCAACATTCAATCAGTAATATTCCTGTATAAACATAAAAACTCACTTGTTTCAGAAATCAAGTCATGCGGAAGAAGCTGATTTTGTTTTTTAAGAGGAGGAACCACGCACGTAAACAGAGGGTAAGTTTTCTCACCCTGGAGTTACACAATGCCAAACTTGCATCTTGTTTTACATATATGTGTGTCGATATTATGGATATGCCATGATAACTCCTTTCCCATAGTCGGTGTAACAGACACAGCACAATACAACATGTGACCACCTCATATGACCTCTGCTCGCAGTGTTGAAGCACTGGATACAATTTATTCCTACATTTTTTAAGAATGCCTGGCTGCACTTAGTTTGGCTTTACGATATGCTTCCTTTTTACCTTGTGAAGTGAACAAAACACTATAAATTAGTTGCCAGTTATTTCAAAAGCAAATAATTTACTTGGGCCACTTTGTTGTTGGCTAAAATCCGATGAGTCCACACAAACCTGCTGACCTGTTGTCGCAGAGTCGGTCATTCTCAAACAATGTTACGTGGCGTCACATTTGTTTTCGAGCCAGTTTAATCCAAATGACTTCTGAGAAATATATTTGACAGCAGAGTGGAGTTCAGAGTCTTTTTTTTTTTTTTTTTTGGCTGTGGATGTCCTCGTGTGATCTCTAAAACTGGATCTGGTCTCCTTAAAGGCATTTTTAAAACTGGATTTCATGTCTGCCATTCCCCCAGCTTCCAGGAGGTGATTGCAGCCAATCAGAACCCGTGTTCGCATAATGTCCTTTCAAAACTGTACAATAAGCCATTCACATTATTTTGTTATGTTTTCCCTAATGATCCAAGTGTTTCTTCACCTGTTACATTTACACCAGCAATGTCCAAACGTTTTGCCATGGGGGCCAAAAATGTCAAGTTGAATGTACTCAGGGGGCCACAAAATTTTGCATATCATTGTTTTTATTTAAATTGCTATAAAATTATTCTTTTTTTTTTCTACTATTACCGGCTCAACAATAAGCCAGACATGCAATATGTTAATGAAACACCCAAAGCAGTCTAACTGCTGTACCTGCATCATGGCCTGAGTCGGCAAACATTTTTTCAGCTGTTGTCAAGGGCCGCATAAATTCATCCTGAGGGCTGCAAATGGCCCCTGCACCTTACTTTGGACTCCCCTGATTCACACCAAAAATCTCTATGTTGAATCTGACTGCTGCAGCTTTCTGTCTGACCTGCTGTGCATGCTATGATGGAGCAATTACTTGAACTGCATGGCAGCATTATCAACAAGCCATATCGAAACAGAGACTAAACATCAGCAGACCGGTTTCCTTTAAAAATATTGTCAGCAGGACCAAGACTCGAGTTTTTCAAGGTCTGTGACTATCTATGAATATTCAGGCGGATATGTCTTTAGAGGGAAATGATAGAGCGATGCACTTTTAGATAAAGTATTATGACTGAAACAATTATCAGCAACAAATTTAGTAATTGATTAATCTTTAACAGGGGTATACAGACACAGAAAAATCCCAATTTCTGAAAGAACAACATGTTCACTGGTGTAATTAAGCCAAAACTGTACAAAAAATATAAACCTTTTGTAATTAAGAGAAAAAACAATTCTCTGAACTCCTCAAGTAGCATAGTTTTAGCTTTACTCACTTCAAATTCTGTGAAAATAAATCCTATCAAATAGCTTTTGCTATCCGGTTATTAATTGCGTTAAAGAATAAATAATCGACAGATCAGTCCTGCAGTCCAGTTGACATCAAGTCAAGCAGAAATGGCTGCAATTTACACATGATGTTAGAAGTATTTTTTAGCTGCAGATGCTTTCTTTGCTACCAATGATCAACAGTACGCAATGGAATAATTAAAATAATATTACATCTTTGTATTTTAGGCAATAAAATGTTTATTTTCATATTTTAAAAATGAATTATTTGTTTATCTTTACATTTGTGTGAAAAATCTTAAGTGGTTAAGAGAAAAACTTGCAGGAGGCGCCAATTTTTGTCTGATTTAACTGATAACTAAAATAAGTTAGCTGCAGTACTAACGTAAAGTCAGGACGTTACAGTAATGATATATACGCTCTATGACGAATGTAACTGAAGTAGACAGAAAACAATAAAAATTAGTTTTCAAACATTTCTGTTCAAATAATCATATGAAAAGCTATATATCGCTTCTTCGGTACCAAATCAACTTCAAAACAAGGCAACGATAAGCTGGACCTGCTCACCCAGGTTCTTTTGACTCTGTGGGTCATGGTTGTGGAAGCTGAAAATTATACAACCGCTGTATTATTTAGGGAACAGGGGACGCCTCGGTTTCCCCCGTTTGTTTGGACGCATTGTGTGGGGCAATAACAACTTTTGTATGCAGTGGAATAATAAATATTGTCACATCAAACAGCCTTTCTAAGAAGTGTCTTGCCAAACCGCAGCCTTATCAGTTATTTAAATATTGCAGAATCACCTTGTGTTTAAACACGCAGATCTTTTTTGTGTTGCTGTGGTTCAGTGAATCTAACCTCTCTGGCAGCTCCTTGTCGGGTTCAGGCAGACCTTTTGGACCGTGAACAATGGCAGAGCGCTGGTGGCCTTGTGCCAAGAGGAAGGTGAATTGTTGGTCCCTCGCTGCAGAAGGTTGGAGGGAAAAAAAAAAGGACCATTTTGTCTTTGTTACCCTCTTCCCAAAACATTTTAACTCTTTCCCATCAAGTCATTGATGGATTTAAATAGTTTTCCTGACGTTGGTAATAAACAGTGTTTTTATTTGATGATTTCAACATAAACTTGTGCAGTAGAATTGCCATGATCCGTTGCAGAGGGTTTGTAAACATAACGATTGCACCGGAGCGGATTGTGAATGGGACGGGAGACAGAAATGGAGTCGATAACAAACTGAAACCCACAACAAACAACTTCCTCACTCGCTCCTGCTCTGGCCTCAACCAACTTGCTTGACTTGTTTACTTTTTTTTTTTTTTTTTTTCAAAAAAGAAAAAAACTGCAGCATTGACTGTTTAAATCAGTGGTCCCCAACCTTTTTCCCACCATGGACCGGTCAAGGCTTGGGAATTTTACTGTGGCCCAGAGCTTGGGGTGCACAGTAAAATTTCGACCTCCTCCTCGCCCGATTGTTGCTTGCAATAATCGTAACCGATCCTCCTGTACTGTGAGGTGTGTCACAATGACTGATACGGTCCAGTCAGTAGAACGTTGGGACCGCTCCGATCTAAAATGGGGCATAATCATTATTGTCTTGGCCCGACTATCATAGCTTGTGGGGTTCTCTCTGACAGTGGACGAGAATGCAGCCTGTTGAATGTGACAGGTAGCCAATCAGAAAGCACGGTGACGTAAGAACAGAGGGGAATCCCAAACAGTTGATAAGGCGCAACTGAGAAACAGGTGTTCTGTCAGATCATCATATGCCGACAGCATGCCATGTAGCAGAATACTAGGAGGGTATGAATAGCAATCATACGCTGCTATTCTGACAGTGTATGATGATCTGACAGAACACCTGTCTAGTGCTTAGTGCAGCAAATAGAGCGGCTGCTCACACCGTCATTTATCCAATGCCTTTTCTTTTTGTTACGGATGTTTGTGAGTGGAATCGGTTCGTGTGTGGTCTGATGTTCCTGCCGCGTGGCTGGACATATGGACTGATCAAACCTGTTGTCGGTTACTATGATTATGGACCTAAAATGGTGGAACTCCTTATATTTTTCTCACCTTTATATAAAACAACTTCAAACAGATGAGATCTTGTCTCGACTCCACGCAAAAGAACAAACGCCCCTGATTCAAGAGTGCCGTTTCTCCTTCCGGTGCACAGGAACAGAAGATCTGCCAGCGCTACGACCAGCTGATGGAGGCATGGGAGAAGAAGGTGGAGCGCATGGAGAACAACCCCAGACGTAAAGCCAAGGAGAGCAGAACACGGGAGTACTATGAACGGCAGTTCCCTGAGATCCGCAAGCAGCGAGAGCAGCAGGAGCGCTTCCAAAGGTGAGCATCATTCATTGTCTTTCGCCACCTTGCACTGGTTTGATGATGTAATAAAAATCTATATCAGTGACAAAGTTCAACCTGTAAGTAGTATTTTTGTTGTGGATGAATCTCTGGTGATTAGGTTTTATGCTTATATTACTACATTTTTTAATTGTTGCTTTAAAATTTTTATTCCAAATACAACTAGAAGATTGCATTAAATTTAGAGTTAATGATTAATTAAATCTCCATGGTATTTGCCAATGTTAATGTAATTAAAGTAGAATCAGTTTTAAATAATAATAAATAAAAGTTTTTTATGATATTTTAATGTTCGATATGTTGGGTGCAGAGTTCAATTTTCCTTCTTTCGCCTCTAGATACATCAACAAACAGGATATACTTTAATTTAATAAAAATAGGACAAATGTTAGAATCCACACTTTGAAGCATGAATGGTGGGTAGTCTTTCGATTTCTTAATTTTTCTGTTTATGCAAAACTAAAAACTTTATAAAAGAAATGCAGCATATTTTTCTCTTTTATGTGTTCTTCTTAGAATATGAAAATTGGCAAGTCTAATCTTAAATTAAAACTAAAATCAGTCATAATGAATACATATTTTTTATTTTTTACATATTTTAAGGAATGGGATTGTCGTGAAGTTGTATCTATAAGTAGAAAAACCGATGAAAAAACAATATCAGTGTGTGCAATATTGATATCACAGAAGACTGTTTTTATTGCAATAACTGTTGATATTATGTTCCAAGTACTATGAACTTTCATGCTAATGTAATATTTAGCCTATTGGACCCAGCCTAACAGCAGCAGATGCTAACCATAGAGACTAAGGAGGTTATGCATAATGCTAAAGGCTAAATGTTACAGAGTGATGGAAGGACACATAAAAAAGAGAGAATGAAAGAAAGTAAGAATATATTGCACCTAATATCTGCATTATTAATTATTCTGATGGTTAATTGGATAAAAAAAATGGCACATACCAAAGATATCTCATTTAACCACTTAAGCTTTTTTGATAAAACATTATAAGTATGTTAAAAGATAATCAAATTCCTTTTAAAAATAATAAAATAAACATTGTATTTCCTAAAATGCAATACCATAGCATTCCTTTAATATAATCTGAACAGAGTGAAGCTAAAACTATACCATTTGAGTTGATAGGTATTTTGAGATTCAGACTTTTTCAACTGTATTAAAGCTGGATCTACACTGCAGACAAATTCAATGTTATTATTGTTGGTACTTCAGTTTGTCCCGTTTTTCACCCACAGAGTCGGACAAAGAGGAACGGGTCTTTCTGCAACAATAGCAAGGAGCGAGCATGAGATCTCTGAAATCATCGATGGTCTCTCGGAACAGGAGGTGGGAACCAGCTGCAGAACATTTGAAGTGCTCTTCCTCTGTAGGGGTTTAATTGTTTCCAGTCGTAATCATGCTGGTTCTTATTGGGAGATTTCCACTGCATTCCTTAGAGAGGGAAAGTATTTTAGCACCTGCACCTGATTTTCTGCAACTTCTCCACAATAGAAGCTTTCGCTTCTTTTACAACACAGTTGCATCATAAACCCGCAAAGACGAGCCGACTCTGACCGTTCATAACTCACAAGTGGAGATGGCGTAAAGCTGCTCAGCTGTGACTTTACAAATAATAAAGCCATAACGACGACAGGAGTTGTTGACGTTATTCCTAAAGTCTGTCACGAGTCTCCCCTTACTGTTTTCAAAACAATAATGGTGGACTAGTTCCATGTAGCCAAGGACATGCTCTACATTTTGAGTGTATATATTGTACGTCTTGTCTTTGATATGCTTGTTGGAAATGATTTCTGAGTCTTAATTTCTTCATACATCATCGATGATGTATGAATAAAAGTGTGCCGATCTCCCTTTAATTGAACTCTTGATTGTGTTGTACCTTAGTGGTTGATGCAGTGGTCAACTGCTGGTTGATGAGTAAAATGATGAATTCCTCAGCGGTTGGAACAGCTTTCTTTCAAAACAATAATGGTGTCCTAGTGGCAAAAAGCGGCAATAAGTCCCATCTTTAAATGTTTTGGGAAAGAAAGTGTTCTGTTGGGTGCTCAGCATTAAGCTCTTTTGTAGTGACAATAGGAAGGGTTTTATCTATGCGTACAACAATAAATTGTCTCAATTTTCTTCCATTTGGTAGATGGACAATTGGCTGATACTTGGAGTTGAAACCGATCTTATCTGCCTCCATAAAGCTCTGAAAATCAGCCGCTGTTCCCAAAAGGGATGGCTAACTGACGGATACACCCAGCAGATTATAACTGCACGTGGCCGGTTAACAGTAGTCCTAAATACAGTGACATAGTTGCTAGATTTAGGAAAATCGCTATCAGCCAAAATCAGAAAACCAGCAGGTCAAGCTTTTTCAAGATTAATGATTGGCCAGAAAACTGCATTCGGTGCACCCGTAGCTTCATGATGGGTAACCAGGACCAGTCATTGAGACCTATGACCGTGAAACTTCTATGTACCTAAAAGTCCGGATGTGTGAAATTTTAACACATTATGATGTCATATCACATGTTATTTTCACAGTAACCCGCCAGAGGGCGCTCTAGGCATGTGTTGATAATGTGTGTGGTAGAAGCTACATCCGGAGTTAGCCGAGTTGTTTACAAGATGAAGATGAAGATTTAGTGATTTGGAGTGACACGGATGGTTTGGTAAACTTGTTCGCATGTTATTTATGCTATAGTTACCTGAATAACTCTTAATATATTATCTTAACATAACATAGCACGTTCTCAGTTCGTTGTTTGTCATGTAACGTTAGCATACCGTACAATCATTCAGCCTGTTGTTGCCTCTTCTATTTTTATTGCCTTTCAAGATGACATGTCTGTTCCTGGTGTTGGATTTTATCACATAAATTTCCCCCAAAAATGCGACTTATACTCCGGTGCGACTTATATATGTATTTTCCTGCTTTATTATGCATTTTAAGGCTGATGCGACTTATACTCCGGAGCGACATATAGTCCGGAAAATACAGTATATCTTTATATTTAAAAGCTTGCTTATCTGTACCTGATTTTTGTTTGGCTTCAGGCTGGCTTAAAGTGATGTTGCTCAGATTTTTCTGAATCACATTCCTCAAGTGACAAAGTTTGGGCTTAGAGAAAAAAAATGTCCAACTCATCAATAAATTGGCCCAATGTTGCATTTTTGTCTTCAAAATTAAACTACAACTTTCTGGATAAGGTCCTATGTAACAAGCCTAGTCTGACCTCTGACCCCTTTGTGCCTTACAGAACAATGAGAAACAAATGAGGCAGCTGTCGGTCATCCCTCCCATGATGTACGACTCGGAGCAGAGGCGGGTGAAGTTCATCAACATGAACGGCCTGATGGACGACCCGATGAAGGTATACAAAGCTCGGCAGTTTATGAACGTTTGGACGGAACACGAGAGGGAGATCTTTAAGGAGAAGTGAGTCTGTGTTTAATTATTACCCCGGTTTTATTAAGTCCCAGCGAAGGGAGTTTGGTTTAGATGAGTGATGAATGCATTTACCCTGCAGGTTCATACAACATCCCAAGAATTTTGGTTTGATTGCCTCGTATCTTGAAAGGAAGGTAAACGTGAAGTTTATTGACTGAATAAATACCAGCTGGAAGTAATTAATCTAATAACAATAATAAACCAGTTATAACAAAATGTAAATATGTTATTGTTCCTTGTTTTAGTGTGTCGCTGACTGTGTGCTGTTTTACTACTTGACCAAAAAGAACCAAAACTACAAGGCGTTGGTCAGGAGAAACTACGGCAGGAGGAGAGGACGGAACCAGGTAAGTCCAACCTAGAGGAAGTCATCACAACGTCACTCCTCTATTAACCCTTCAACGTTTTTACAAGTGTTATGCAGAGAAGTAGCTCATGTAAAGAGCTCAGCAAATATGCAGCTTCACCAAGTGTTTGCTAATTGTTGCTGGCTAGTCTGAAGGAGCTGACTGGGGAAGTGAGGTGGATGCTCAAAAACTGCAGCTCTGAGAAGGAGTCGCACCTTGAAGGCGAAGCTAGGTCCAAGCTAAATGGTTGCGACGGCAGATTAAAAGATTTCTCAAACATGCATGAATGAATCACGGCATCATTTCAGGTATTCTTTTGATGGGGGAATAATATTATTATTTTACACAACACTGTCCTTGTAAGGAAATCTTTATCAAATTATAGACATTAAAAAATAAACCAAGCTGCTGTTTCCTGAAGAGTTTAGGAAATTCCTCTACCTAAACCTGAACAACATTCTCTATAGTAATATTGCAATGAAGATATATTGTGAGATCTTAATCTTTGCATACTTTATTCTGACTCTAAGCTTGGTGATTGGTTCTTGATCTCCACTGTCTGTGTCTAAGACCAACAACCCCAAAGGTGGACGTTATGTAAATGCTGAAAATGTGTTGAAAGTTTGAACTTGGCTTTGGGTTGGATTATGATGGGAACCTTATAATGCAAGGACAGAAATGAATATAGTAAATGTTATTTTGTTAGTTAGGTTACTAGTGTTCTTGGATGTTGTTTGGTGATCAGACTGATTCATCTAGAGGATGTTCTGTTAGTATTTAGCCCACTGGAGTGTCTTCATAGCATTCTGCAAACATTAGTTTTCAATCATTGGAAAAACATCATTCATTCATTCAGTCTTGGTCATTCTTTATCCCGTTGAGGGTAGAGTAACCTCCAGCTTGAACTGATTCAGAGAACATATTGCAATCCAGGCTAAGGACAGGTCTCATCCTCTCTGGGCTGTTTCCCTTTGCTTCCCGTGCCACAAGCCCTTGTAGAGAACATTGTGTCCAGTACATCTGCTGTGCAACAGAACTGTGTGGTTGTAGAGCACGTTTTTACATAAGAGAAGGTGGCAAACTAAAGTTTTCAGCATCCCTATTGAGCACAAGAATATTTTTCATATTCAAGTGGCTGGATGAGTTTCCTCAGTGTTTAACGTTTGCAGTTAGGACACCAGTGTTAAAAAGAACTCCGGTTGAAGATGGAGGGAAAAGTTTATTTACTTTACATGTATAGATGGAATATTAGTTTGTTCCAGATTGTAATTTAAGGAATTGTTTATTAGTGTGTGGCTGATTTCCAAGGTCCAGCAACTGGCTTTTGAATGAGCAGAGTGAGTCGATAGAGTGGGATAGGAGCAGCAGCAAAGAGCAGTGGAATGTAGGGCAAGTGAGTGAAACTGAGTGGAAAAAAAAAAAAACCTCAGTGAGACCGAGTCAGCGTTGGCAGCCTGTCTGCTGATTGTGTGCTCTTTCTTTTCTTTTTTTCCCCTCATTTTCCATTTACTTTTACTTCTTTGGAGTATGTGAGAGCTCCAACCCCTCTTTGAAAATCCCGACTTGGTATGGTCCGACCAGCTGACAGGCCCAAAAAACCCCTCCCTGTGCTGCTGTGAGTGCCAATCAAAAAAGAGTGCTCAGCAGGGATTACCTTGAGTGACCCCGCGTAGATTAGTGCGTGCATGTGAGATGGACGATTCTTTGGGCGGCTTAAGCGGCCTGATGACACGCTTTCCTGGAATATGTGCGGCCGCGTTGCGGCCCGGCAGCCCTTCTAAGGAGCTCTGCGATGGTGCCGTCCTGCCCCTCCACTGCTACCAGTCCCATGGAGGCACTGGAGGCTAAATTCCCACTTGGAACACGAGTTAGCTCTGGCGCTCGGCGGAGGAAAGGGCTTTTTGTTGCCAGCAAATGAGTCTGCAGGTATGTCACTAACTTTTAAACCCAAAGCCTTTTACTTTTTGGTCAGGTTGCTTTAGATGCCATCTGTGTCTCACCGCGTTCTCGCTGGCCGGCTAGTTTCCTAACCTAGATATTTATTTTAGGCCTGTAGGCAGTGGAACACAGCTATTTTAGGCTAGGTTTTCTGGGACATGTGAAGGCAGGGTCTTTATTTACCACTCAAATCAAACCTCTGCGGCCATATACATGTATTTATGTTGTGGGATAGGTGTTATTTCCCATTTTCAGAAAACATCCCGAGGCTCTTAACTTTCCTTTTATACTTTTTTGTAAGGTTTTATAAGCGAATATGGGTCAAAAAGATTCTTTTTTTATGTGCAAATTTTACCAAAATTAGCCACTTGTTTGGTTCTTCAAATTGATGCTGCTTTAGAGGCCAGGACAGGTTATTTTTTAAGATTTTGTATTTGTCATAAAATTTCACGTTTTATTCCCTTGTTAGGTGTGAGGGCTCACCAAGACCTCTGCAGGTCTGCTGTGGATCCTGTAGCTCTTCTAAGCTGTGATGATTTGAATCTGTGGATCTGGCTAATTTGTCCACATCCGAGTGTCGCTCCATTGGATTAGGATCTACCGAATTTAGAGACTCAAGCAACACCTCAGGCTTAAGTTCCTCAAAGCAGACCAGTTTGCGTGACATTGCACTTTACCCTGCTTAGAGATGCCACTGTGTTTAGGGAGCCCTGAGGGAGGTGCAGTTTCAGGAACATGAAGCATCACCAAAAACACTGGGAGCCATTACTTAAATGGAGATGTTTGTGACACATGGAAGAAATTATGGAAGCGTGCACAGACTTTTACTTTTTAAAGGTTGTCTTTTATGTGGTGTTTTGTTCAACTCTAAAGCATTTTCAAAATTGAGGTTTCTTTCTATGTTGCAAACGAGATTCTTAGTTTGAGTTCATTAAAGATTGAGGGGGAAAACACTTTTTTTTTTAAATATCTTTTTTTTTTTTTTTGGCTCTGGTGGTTTTTATTTACAGTAATCTGACAGGATGAGGGCTAAGACAAGGGGAAAAAGACATGTGGCAAAGAAACCAAGGACGAGATTTGAACTCGGGATGGCTGCGATGAGGTCTGTAGCTTCTGTATGCTGGCCACTTTATCCACTGCTCCACGCGGCGCCGGGGAAGCACCTTTTAACATCCTGTAAAACCAAGATGTTCTGCTGAACTGCAGCAGTTTGTTTCATTTGTGATACAGAATAACAGAAAATGTTGACCTCTAGCTATCGACAAGTTGCATTTTTTTTCATTCACACCATAATAATCGAAGGATTAATAAATATGGTTAAAATAGTATTTAAGTAGAAAAACTGGAAATTGACAAGTAATAAAACTGATTTATTTAGGCCCTATTTGAAGTGCTTATATGGAAAGGGATAACTACAGTTAGCAATTAATTGATTACTAAAGTAGTTGATAAGTATTTCACAATTAATCACGATAAAGCCGATTAATCGTTTCAGCCCTACCTGAGAGCAGTGGGAAAGAGTCGGCATGGGATTCCCGACTGGTTTGCTGTGCCATATGCTGTAAATTGAATTAAATCACATCATCTAAACAGCCTTTTGTTCATGTCAATATACACTTTCTAAGAAATCTGAGTTACTGTAATTCAGGGGTTCTTTTCCTGTGTGCATTGAGTCTTCACTGCCCATTCTCTGTTGTTAGTTCAGCGGTTTCGTTTTATTAGGTCCTGACCACTGCACACCACGAAGATCACTCAAGAGCTCTTGCTGAGGTCATACTTGCTGAAATATTTCTAGTTGTCGGTTTTCTTCACATCAGCATTAAAAAATGTTTTTTGTTACCCAAGATGTCCTGCCTGATGCTGTTGGTTGCCCCAAAGGCTGAGTTCTGTGTTGTGATCCCTTAGCAGGGTTTTAAGATAGAGTCGGTGCTTTGAATGCATGCAAAGCTGTTGTGCAACATACTCGACATGTTTTTGTTTACTGATCAGCACATTTTTCAGATCAGCTCCACTCTAGAAGAGCCTTAGGTCGTTTGCAGTCATAGTCCTGCATCACACTGTTTCCACAATCACCCTGTACAGTTAATTTTATTATTAGTTACAGGTTTGTAATTAGATTAGGTGCATAAAATTAATGAGTTGAATTCCATCCCCTGTTCTATGTCGGAAACTTTCAGGTAATTGCAAGGCTTAGCTAACTTCTGTGTGGAACCAAAGGATGAAAGAACTATGGTGGTCATAAAAGTATAAATGATCAGTGTAGGCTAAGAAATTGCAAGTATTTGCATGTTGTTTTTCAGAGTCATAACCGGGTTATTATTTTCAGAATACAAACAAGACCAAAACACACACAAAAAACAGATCCTAATGATGGCAGTCATTTAATTTTTCTTTATTGTGTTTTTGTTTAAGCTCTTACATTGTTGTAGGTTCATGGGCCTGATGGCTTCTCATGTTATTGGCAGGCCAAACTGTTACAGTGTACAAACCTCCATCATTTCCCCAGTTTCATTCTCCCTGCACTAAATATTAATCTTTATTCTTTTCTATATATTGAAGAGAATCGCTAACTTATTTTCAGCTGTGTTATCCCAAATGTTGAATTTTATCATCTTAATACTTAATACTGAAAGTATATTTTAATGAGGGACAGTAACAATAAACTGAATGCATTTGTGGCTGGAATAAAATAATCCCCAATATCTTCATTTTTTTAATTTGGGCTGAAGCATTTTGGTAAATGTTTTGCAGTTGGCTGGTATTTGTGTAAGTTATTTTCTGAAAAACAAAACCAAAATGTTATTAAAAAAAACACCAGAAGATTAGAGGCTTCTCTACTTCAAAACGCTTCATTCCAAGTCCATGAAACAAGGGCATGCCTCGCTCATTGATGCTCTAAAATTCAAATTAGACATTAAGGCAGATGGATGTGTTATTTTTCCACAGCAAGATGGATGAATTTTTCTTAATGGCAGCTTATATTCACACTGCATCAGATGTCTTTGCCTGCCATCCACTACTTTCCCCCATAACTCTGTTAACCAATGTGCTGAACCCAGCAGAGACCACCGCACACACGTCATTTAGGCTCTTAAAAGACTTTGAATGTCACTTTTACGCAATGGGATTGCTTAAAGGCAAAAAATGTTATTTGTCACCATGTTTTTTATTTGTCTGATGGTTTTGCTCGTTTATAACTCTCCTGTGTAAAGCTCTCAGCTACCATGGTAACAGGCAGTGACTGTGGATTTTGAAAATGTTCTTTTCTATGAATGCATGTCTTTTAACCCTTTTATTCAGCAAAGAACTTAAATTATGATGATGGAATTTTACATCATTATCACTAGTACACTATTCACCACCCCAGTACATCTCTCACAATATATTGCATTACCTGTTTGAAAGGTTGCCCTCAATATTTGAACGATCCATGTACTAAAACCTTAAATACAAACTAAAGCTTTTATGGTAGGGATGAAATCACGATATTGAAATAATCATCGACTCATTTGGAAATCGATTAATTGTTAACTGGAGTATACAAACTCAAAAAAGACCATTTGTTGAAAAAGCAACATATTCAAAGCACTAATTAAGCCAAAACTGTACAGAAAAATGTTTATTTTGCATTTAAAATAAAACCCTTTTATATCTGTTAATGGGTTTTACCCCAAACCCAAAATAGTTTTAGATTCTTATATTTTGAATTCACTAAAGGAAGTGGCATTTTATTCAATAAAATGTTTATTTTATTGTTTTTTAAAAAGTAATTGATTTATTGTTTACTTCCATGTTTTAATGTACTTCTAATATTTTACAAAAAAGTTGAAGTGGTGAAATGAAAAATCTGCAGAATGTGCCAATTTTTTATGCGATTAATTGTAAAAATAATCGATTACTAAAATAATAGTTAATTGTAACCCTAGTTTATGTGTCATAATAAGAGAAAAATATATACATGAACAGAATTCACTTAGTAATATTGAAGACATTTTTTTTTTTTTTTCCATTTCATTTTCCTACAGTCTTCTCCCTTGGCGCAACGGCTTTTCTGGTGGCCTGAATGCCGTGGTAGGAAGTTGAAGGTTGTCATATGTCAAAGGTTGTCAAACCTAAAACAGAATCAGTGAATCAGCAAAAAGAGGGCAGAAATTAAGGCTCTTAAAATATTCCGGACAGGTAGGGTGACTGTTTTGTCTCAAAACACAGAGGAACCACAGAACCTCATTGAGTTTTCGAGGAGATCCTCGGAGAGGCTCTGCAGAGATGTTCGGTGGATTCAGTGTGGGAAAAGAGCTGGGAATGCCACGGTTCTTGCTCCAAAGCAAATATAAAAGCACTCGCTAACCCAGCTAGTGCAGCTTGTCAGTGCCGACCATGTACAATGAGAAAATCCCCCAAGAACTCGACTGAACCGCTTGGTGATATGAAAAGAAAAGATAATATGAGAAATGTAGTCTACCACATTCAGGATGGGTCATAGGCGAGGATTAGCCTGAGGAAATTTTCTTGGCCTTATGCAACGTAAGAGTGGATTTACTTTAAAAGCTGTAGATAAGAAAAGAGCGAAATTCTCTCCATAAATCACTGGGTAATACCAAATTTGTAAGCAAGTGTTTTTTGTAAAAATATACATTTTGTAGTAGTGATATTGATCATTATTTGTTTACGGAGAGTTGCTTAAAAAGTTAATGTAACTCTTTGGTCATCAATAACGTCTGTCCACAAGTCTGCACTCGGTTTTCATGGTGAGCAGCCAACCAATCGCTTTGTCGTCCGGACTCCCAGCAAACGGTGTTCTCTATTGGCCTGTCACAATAACCAATGTTGCTGTATGATAAATTATTTCTGTAATTATCGTGATAAACTATTGTTATTTTGAGACCATTTTCAAGTTTCATTTATTAATTGATTAGTTGATTAATAACTTACTGCGATGGCACTAGTTCCGTGTTTTCTCACTTGGCCAGTTCCGCTCAACAGTCAGCCACGTCGTAGCGAATAGAACCAAAAATAAATGTAGATTTCGCTGCAGCAGACATTCTCATGGTCATTCTCGGGGGGTAGAGAGTGGAAGAACTCAGTAAATTGGTAACTACTATTAAGGCTGTGTGTTGCTTCTCATTAATTAATAAATCAAAGACACTGCAGAATTTACTGCATCACGAGGCAGCTGGAGACCCGCCACCCTCAGACATGCACAGTTCTCTTTTAATATAGCAACATCTTAACCTGCATGGTTCACTGAGCAGCCCGAAGCCTTTCCTCTACATTATGCAACAACTGTCTGACTAGGCCGGATCTAGTAACATATTTATAACATGGAAAAAATTAAAGAAGCTGTCTCTTTAGGATGAAGTACTGGGTTACTCTTGTTTCTAGTCATCTAAACACAAATTGTGCAAGTGGCCTTAGGAGCAAAGTTATTTGTAGCATCTTGTTTTTAAAGCATCTGCCCCAAACAAACAGGAGAAAACTCTTTAAAAACAGCCTGTACCTGAATCTCCTAACCAATTCCAATTTACCTAACAACAGCACGCTCTGCTAGTTTCATTTTAATGTTGTTTTTGTTAATAAAAAAGTGGCTCAGATGGACTTATAGTCAAAATAAACCATGGTCTATCCCCGAAAAAGGATGCAGAGAATAACCCAAATCCTCTTAATTTCTGTGCAGAAGTTGTGCCCACTGTTGCTTTCTGCATATTAAAAAATATCTTTATCACAATAGAAAGAGCGAAGAATCAGGGAGGAGATATTCGGAAAGAAATTAGCAGAAGGTCTTCTCAGTTAGAGAGGTATTACAAGTTCATGAGAAAAAGAGAAGAAAAACGAAGGTTAAGCGCAGCAATTTCAAATATTTTGGTGAAAATGAAGCTTAAAAAAATTTTGCAACCATGACCGCAACTTTGTTTTTTCTCACAAAGGGTGCAAGATCTGTAATTTTAGGCTGCAACAATAAATTAAAAAAAACAAACAAACATTGCAACATATTCGAGAGACTGTAATATGTCCAGCCTTTCTGTTATCTTATCAAAGTCTTTCTCCCTCTTGATCCCTCAGAGCTTCAATGACATGCAAACATTTTTTCACGTGTTGTTTCTTTTTAAGTAGCATCCTACAACCATGTCCTTCCTCTGACTTAATTTTAAACACATCACTGATGCTGAAATTAATAAGTCCTAGAGCCTCCATTGAAAAGTGTTGATTTTATGACCCAGTTGCACTAACATTGTACATTTCATCGATTGGGAAAATGAGTGGATTGGTTTAGTTTCTGAATAGCTGCTCATCGTTAAACAGAGCCAGTTAAGCAGAAATGTGTCTGATTTCAGCAGATAGCTGGATTCTTGGTGTATCATTATCGATGGCATAGCTGAGTTAACTTGTGTAATCCTGTTTTAGATGGGTGGGATCATCTCTGATACGTTTTCCCCACTTTTTGTACCTCTTCCAAAAAGAAATTACCCCTATCTATCTTTTCTCTTTACCTCATTTCATATCTTTCTTCCCCAACCGTTGAGTGAAGCACATTCCTTGGCCCCATCTGGTACCAGCATGGGATGTTTGGCTTGGCATAGCCCGACTTGTTCCAGCACAGCGCTTTCATGAAACAGTCAGGAGGAAGCATTCTGTGGTGTACCTCGCCAGCACTGATGATCAGGAATGTTATGTCCTCAGTCACTCCATCAGCCCAGTTGGTAAAATTCATGCACTATGTTTCCGTCTATCACTTTATGATGGTGAAAGCAAAATGACAAGGGAAGTAAAGTTTTGTTTGACATGAAGCCACGGTTTTATTACCTGTGTCAAATTCAAAATCATTATAAGTGTCGATCCTTTTTCCATTTTTGACGGATTTTCTAAAACGTACTACACATTTTAAAAACATGTGTTTTTAAAATGTTAAAAACACATGTTTTTAACATTGGATGGTTTGGATGGTTTAGTTCTGCATTTTGCATCTTAAAGGTTTTTAAATATTGCACATTGTCAAAGTTAAAAACCATCACAAAATCCTTGATATAACTGGCACAAGCTTGTCGCAACAATCAGTAAATCAATTAATCTCACCATAAATTAAATCAAGCTCGATAATTTCCATTTACATGAATGTTTTTTGCGTCTCTCCCTTTTTCTAAAACAGCTTCAGCATGGTTCTTTGGTCTCAACTAGTCCCTTTCATGAAGGGCAATTTTGTTCACAGAGACTTCCATATCCATTTTATTTGTTGTTTTTTTTGTTGTTGTTTGTTCACTTTGGATATTTAAAATGTTTTTAAAATATATTTTTTCTCCCAGACTAATTTTCTCCCCCAAATATGTTTCCTTTTTGTCTGCAGCAAATAACACGTCCCTCACAAGAAGACAAGTCGGAAGACAAGAACGAAGAGGACAAAGCTGAGAAGTCTGAGAAAAAAGAGGACGAGGAAAAGAAGGACGAGGAAGAGAAAGATGAAAAGGAGGATTCTCGGTGAGTTAAATAAGATGGCTGATGTTTCTTTAGGCGCCATAGTTAAAGGTTCCCGCTATTCGTGCTTCTGCTACATTTTAAAACGCATCACTTATACTGAAATAGCAAACTTTTCCTCTTTTTGTAACAACTCCCATACCGAAGGGTGTTGCAATTAACAGTATCTGCTATCTGATCATTTGCAGTGCATTCACTACAAAAGAAAAGGATTGTATTTAATTGTTTTTAAGCTGAAATTTGGGGATGCACCGATATAAAAATTTGGGCCAATATTAATATTGTTGATATGAGCGATATTTGCTGATATTGCATATAGTTCTGTACTTTTTCGACACTGAAAAAACAGCCACACTGCTGACGTTGCTTTTCTGCTGCAGTTGAACTCTCCATATTGCTGCTCAGCTTCACTATCACCCTCGCCTTTCCAGAAACGAGATGAAATTAAATATTGGTCCAGTTTTACTTATCGGACCAATAACAATATTTTAAAAAGTCACAAACATCAACAGTCATGCATCCACACTGACAATTGTTAATTTTATATCATCGGCCATTTAAATCTCACCATGCAAGGTAAAGCTTTGCTTTTCTTCAGCCCGGCTCATCTCAAAGTCAGTCCATGTGTGGCTGTTATGTCAGACAGCTTTGTTAGACATTACCGTTCCTGACTTACCTTGAGTTAATTTGTTCTAAATCATTTTCAGTGAGGAAATAATCCAGTGTGTCACTGATCAGCTATTTCTTTTCAACTTTTTAAATGAAAAACTCAGCATTTCACTTCAGCCTTCAGTTTGTCACTGAAATCAAGTTTGATAACGTTCATTCACATGAGACTAGAAAATAGAGGAACTCTCAGTCTAACTTGTTGAGTGACGACAAAGAATTAAAAAAAAAGTTCCCTACATAACATCTATGATATGTTCCAACAAGCCAGCAGGTGCCTGACTTGTTGACATGTCTGTTTAGGGTTTGCTATCAACAAGTTTAATATACAAGTTTTTTGCTGCTGAGTGTTTTCAAGCAGCAGCGAAAAAAGCAGACTACAAGAAGAGCCTGTTATTGCTGCGTCATCAGGGAATAGATATTTGCTGCAGCAGCAGCAGCTAAAAGCTGTGTTTATCCCCCTGTCCAAAAACCACAGGGAGATTGGCAAGGACAAAGACAAGTGTGACGGTGGGGAGGACGAGGACGGAAAGGAGCAAAACACGCCGCGTGGCAGGAAGACTGCCAACAGCCAGGGCCGCCGCAATAGAAGGATCACCACACGCTCCATGGCCAATGAGGCTGCATCCGTCGCAGCCGAGGACACGCCTCCTCCCGCCTCTGAGCCTGCCCTGCCAGATCCTCCACAGCTCCCTAAATCTGATCAAGCGCAGAAGGGAATGAAGGAGCCCGCGAAATCCCTCACTCCGGTAGCAGCAGATGCTAATAAAGGTGAAGACTCTCACTTTACCCGCTAAAAAAAACAAAAACATTTGTGCTTCAGGCTCCCACTGCAGTCTGTTGGATGCTTTTACAAATTAGGTTTACTTTGCATGATTCCTAATGTGAATATTAATCATTTTAGCATAGCAATTCCACATTCTACAAGCTACGGAGAACACAGAAAACATATGGAAGAAGATGGTCTTATCTCTGTGTGACTAACACTGCCCAACTCTGTTAACATACAATCACCATCGTGAAACAGTGGTGGCAGCATCCTGGTGTGAAGCTGTGCCCAGGGGAAATTGGTCAGTTAATGGAAAGATAGTTAAATGCTGCAACAAGCTTGAGGAAGTTTGTTTCAGAAATATTTAAGTTCCATCAAAAGGAAATTAAATGTTGTTGCAACTTATGCCACTGACACTATAGGCTGGGAGGATCTGCAGTAGCAGTCAGTCTTACAATGAATCTGAAGAATCCTCTGACTGAAGATTTTCATGTATCTCACAACATGCTGACAGTTCAATTTACAGACAGTTGAGACAATGTTCCATAATAACATGTTCTGGATGACACTATTATGTTGTTAACTCTGCAAATACAACTAATTTCCTTTTGCTGCTCCTCTTTAAATCTCCGTATGTTTAGAGATGACGAAGGGTGAGATTGAACTTTTTCCTTCGATACACACATCTATGAAGTCTTCTTTCCAACTCCTCTGGTATTTGAGGTTGTAGTTGAGGTATTATTTGAGATGCTAATCAGCAGCTCCGAGATTCAAAAACTTTGTTGCTATGATTGCAGATCATAGCAACTGTCCGAAAGTAATACAATTGAAAGCGAAAACCCTTCCGATACACAGCATTCTTAATCAGGTTGTCAACATGCAGTGTCTCAAGCAAAAAACACAATTGGTACCAAAGTCTGCAAAACGAACAAATCAGAACTAACAAAGCAGAGCTTCTTTGACCATGAGCGGCGCATGTAAAGCAGAAACTCCAGAAGATACAGGTGGAGGCCTCAGCAATCACCTGGATCAATGACTTCCTGACAGACACAGCACAGTTTATGAAACTGAAGGATTGTGTCCAAACAGAAAGTCAGCAGCCCAGGAGTTCCTCAAAGGACTCTACTCTAACCACTCCTTTTCTCTCTGCACACCTCCAACTTCTAGCACAAGTCATCAGCAGAAATACTCAAATGACTCTGCAGTCGCCGGCTAAAGTCCAGACCTAAAGCCAATTAATAATTAATAGGCAAAATGTAAACATTTATATTTGTAGTTTCTCCTCTTTCTGACTTGAGCTTGCGCTCTTTTGCACAGAAGAACAAAGAACATGTTCTTCCTATAGATATAAAAAGCTTACTAGCAGCCTTAATTCCAAGAAATAGAAGGTTATACAAAATATTTCCTCCTTGCAATACAAATGGGGGCCTGTTTTTATTGGTATGTTGCAACAAAATCCCCTACATAATTGATTTCAAAAAAAGTATTCAGAACGTGGAAAAATCTGAAGAAAATTTCAGGGAGATATTTATGATGCAACAGATTGTATTTGCTCGCTCTGTTGTAACCTTTTCTATTTCTTAGAACAATGTTGCCTTGGTTTTAACGTGTAGCTGTGGGTCAGTGTTGCCTAGTTGAAGGCTTGCCAGGCAAGTTAAACAAGCTGCCAAGTCAGTGGTGGGGGGAGAACGATGGTGGTGTGAGTTTATGTTGACGGTCTGCATTTACATCGCACTCATCTTCGTTCACAAGGTGGGCGAATGGGTGGGTGGTGGGACTGTTGACCTCCTCCTAATCTCAAGGGGACATCTGCAGCTATTTTGGTCCAAATGTTTACACGTCCTCATCGGGACGCCCTGGAATAGAACGGGCTAGAGTTCCCTTGTTCCCCGCTGCTCTCACCGTACACTTCAATGAATTTTAGCTTGATCTGTACAGCCAAGGAGAGCAAAGGAGGAGTGTGTGTTGAACACAGCGTCACAGTCAGAGCAGTGGGAGGGTTTGGATCCCGACGGCTCAATTTGCCCGTTCGTCTCCATCCAAGGCCATTTCCCAAAGAGGAAGGCCAGCAGCTCTCGGTTCCTCCAGGGTTTGACGCTGTGTCAGCTGACCAGGGCGGCCCCTCCCCTCCCCTGTGGATCCGAGAGGACAAGAGAGAGAGGGAGTGGGAGGGTGAAAGGAGGCGAGTAAGTGAGGGAGCAGGTCTCTGCAGTCCTGAATGTAAACAGATTATTAGATTAGTGGCCATGAGAAGAAGGTGGCTGAAGAGAAGACAGTCTCTCTCTCTTTTTCTCTCTCGCTGTCTGTTCATCTCCCTCACTCTTTCACTTTTTGTCGTTTTTTTTCCTCCTCTCCGGGAGTGCTAATGGATTTGCATCTCGTCCTTTTGTGATTTAGCTGGCGCTGGTGAAAGCGGAGAAACTTCTCGCTGGACCGAGGAGGAGATGGAGGTCGCCAAAAAAGGTAATGTTTGATTCATTTCTCTCCTTTCTTTACTATTCCTTCCCTTCTGCAGCCGCTCACTTGGCGGCAGGTCTTCTGCTGTTTATGGTCAACTCTGTAGTTCTTATGAATAATAGATATTTCATCTGTTTCTTGGATGCATTTTACTTTCTATCAGGAATTATTTTTTCTTTTCTTCCTCCTTAGCTTTTTTGCTTCACTCGCTTCTCAGAAGGGATCAATCATTGTTAGTTGATCTAAATCTAAATTTAGATCAAGTAACATTTACTTTTTGCCTTGCAAGTATCTGGGTAATTAATATGAGACTGCACTACTATAATCATTTTTGGGTCACATTTCAGTAAAATATTCTCCTTCTTCACTTTACCCTTCGCTTTCCTCAGGCTTTGTATGCATGTGAATATCCTTGAAAATACTTGATGTTCAAACTGCAGAGTTTTATAAGAAAGCGCAACCTAACATTTGCTAAAAATTTGGAAGGCGTTACTTACAGTTGACACCAGATATTTCAAGATTATAAAAAGACGCATGCACATTTTTTTCTCACTGCCTGAAGTTGAATCACAACAAACTTTTCTTTTGTTTTTGGTTTTTATTTTTAGGTGAGTTAAGATTTCCAAAATTTTGTCTATTTGCTAAACGACAAAAAACTTGCAGAGATTTCTTTTTTGAGATTTTTTTTTGTAACTTTCTCAGACTAGTCCGTTTTATAAACTGCGAGAGGAAGACAACTCAAAACCTAGAGTTCTGCTGTACTTTAGTTGACATTGTCCTTCTAATTCTAATGTCTTGTGTAGAATACTATGACAACACAGCGTTAACAGTGATAAGTAATGTTACATACTGTTGAACTGAAATTGTATTTTTTTAACTTCATTTGTGTCGTTTGAAAACATGTCGAAAATGCTTGATTTTTACTGTGGGAAAATTGTATGACCTCTTTTTCTTGGTACGTAGAGCATATTTCTATTTAATTATTTATTATTGTTGTAAACTATTATTCTTTAATTTCCCTCTGGGATTAAAGTATTTTTGAATTGAATTTCTAAATCTTGGTGGCTTTTAGGCTGGGAGTGAATAAAGGGATTACTGCAGATTAATTAAAACGTTCTTGGCTTGATAGATATTTTTTCCCCCCCCTTTTGCAAAAATGCATCTTGCTTTATATCTTCTCAGGCATTCAGATCTGTCTGCTGGATTAGTGTGGCCAGTCATATGATAAGACCTGGTTCAGAAATGGTTTTTAAGCCTCCACTCATGGCTGCTCAGAAAAACAGAACAGTTTCCTCTCTTAGTTAGAGAACGTAGTAATGCGAGATATGATATTTTTGCCTTGTGTTGTTTCATATTAAAACAACTCTTGGAGTGATTTTGTGAGGAGAACATTTAAGAAATGTTGTGGACCAGGACAGGCAGTGGATGGAAATGTTCACTTGTTTTTGTCTGGCAGTTTTCTTACAAATTAAAATTGAACATATTAGTTACGTCTTTCACCTTTTTTTTTCTTCTTCTTTTATATTAATTTGAGAGTTAACAGGACAATAAACTTTCAGTGATTCTTACTCAAAAGCAGACATGTGTGCACCTATGCATGAAACGTTTTCAAGAAAGAGTGCCCCATGTCCTGTTTGTATTGCTGAGGATAGACAGATGTTTTTCTAGGCCTGAATAATTGAAAACTAACCTAAAGTATGTGAGGATATTGTTTGTGTTTTGGACCTAGAGTCCAAAACACAAACACGCCTTAAACACCAATGTTTAAGGTGTTTTGAAGCTTAAACATTTAACCACGTGTTAAATGTTTAAGAACATTTAACATTTCTTAAATGTTCTCCTCACAATACCTTTGGCCATTGTCAAAGGTAAATGGCCAGCTTAAATATAATTTAAGCTTCGTTAAATTATATTTTATTATTTATTATTTCAATTCACTTTTCTGCAGAAGTCAGACATTTACATCCACAGTTTTGGTTTATGGTGGGTTAAAAAAAAAAAAACAAGTTAAAAAAAACTGCAAAATTAATTCAGAATTTTTATTAAAGAATTTTTTATTAAAAAGTCACATTTTCAGGGGCAACTTTACAATTTCAAACCATGTGGCAAAAGTTGAGGAAAAAGATTCCCCAGTGATTATCTTGTAAATCATGTCTGTTTTTTTTGTTTTTTAATATTACAAATGTTTTGGTGATGCTTATTATTGAACAAAGGGTTTTCTTTCAGCTACCTTTTCCTACCGTCAGTGAGATTGTTATAATTGGTGATTGGGGATCAGGCTGAGCTACCAGATGGAAAACTCTCCTAACATTTTGTCTTGAACATGAAAAAAAAGCTACCTTGTTGAAGAGAATAGTAATATTTAGACATGCAGGACATTTTGTGAAAAAAATAAATCAAGTATTTGAATGTTTCCTGAGGATTGCATACATTACATCTAGGGCCGAAACGATTCCTCAAGTGATTCGAGTCCCTCGATTATTAAAATTTCTTGAGGAAATTTATCTGCCTTGAAGCTTCGTTAAATTATATTTTATTATTTAGCGCACCGTGTTCTGGCTGGGTTATTACTTGCGTTGTACCGCGCTCATGACATCATCTAACTGGAACAGTTATGGTGTTTTGTGATAATTTGTTAAGCTGCCAGGATCTTTCATCTAAGTAGGGCTGGCAGGGAGAGCTAGTAACCATGGGCTACAGATTTTCAAAGAGAGACACCCTAATGTCAAAGGTAAATGGCCATCTGCCAAGTTCACTGCAGCTTGCTGAGCAGTCTCTAAAGTTTGTCGAGCCCAGAGCTGATTAGATACTGGGTGGACTGACATAATGATAGGATTTTAATACTTATTTTAGGTCTGACTTTCAGAGTTTTGGTGTAACAAAACACCGTTGAGGTTTTTACAGTTGCGTTTAAATTAAATAGCATGAAAAGATAGTAAAGAAATTTCCACATAAGAAAAAAAAATTTACTCTACCGATAAAATTATTGAAACGGTGTCCCAGTCAGATACTGCCATAAACTTAATACCATGGATATGCTTTAATAGCTTTAATAGCTTAAAAACTTCTGTTTCTAAATATATATATGACTGGATATATGTATACAGGGTGGGCCATAAGTTTCCATATGTAGAAAAAAATAAACAACCGTTTTTATTGTTTATTTTGCACGTCTTGGACCACTTCCTGGTTAATCTGCAACATTTCCAGTTTTCTGAAACTTGCAAATAAGTTTTGCCACAGTGTTGTGTGTGTGACGCTCGTGACTAATATAGAGCATGTTGTTGCGCTTTTCCCGTCGCATTAGACAATATGAACCGCATTTTGAATCGTCCTTGTGCTTTCTGTCCCAGGGCTCGTTGAACATGGCAGAAACTGGACAGCCATCGCCAAAATGGTGGGCACCAAAAGCGAGGCGCAGTGCAAGAACTTCTATTTCAATTACAAGAGGCGCCACAACCTTGACAACCTGCTCCAGCAGCACAAGAAGGTAAACTTCCAGCTTTCTGCTTCCTGTCAAGGTCTGCCGTCGCGGGAGCGTGCAACATGTGTGTACAAGGTGGTAATCTCGGTCTGTTTCCCAGGATACTCGCAGAGCTCGTGCTGATACGTCTCCAGGGGAAGGTCAAGCCACGGCGTCACCTGATGATGACGAGGACAATGCAGATGACAGTGAAGGTCAGACAGAAGAAGCATGTGTTCTGTTTCACACGCGCACACACACACATTTATGTTCCCACACTCTTTCCTTCCTGTTTATCAGAGGTCCAACTCCAAGGGCAGTTGGAATAAAAACAGCACATGTGCACACACATTTGGTTTTGGCTACATCTCCAGTTCCTGTTTTTGGGTTATGCAGCTTGAGTTCAGTTTGTTTAAAGTAATAATATTTTGGGAATTTTTATGAATATAAACAAAACTGAAGTATTTGAAAGTAATGAATGTACAATAATTTTATTTATTTATTTATTTTTTGGGAATAACATGGAGTTATTGACCAAGGGATGTATTAAACCTCCATCAGTTGGTATCATTTAATACATAATTATGCAATAAACTACCTGTTAATCATGTGCAATTTGCGTTATCAAAGAATTTTTTTCGGTGGCTGTGTCACCAAAACAAGCTCCAGCATAGGGGCCCACATCGTTGCAAATCTGTCCCTGACTGTCACACAAAAGTTTTACTTAATTCTGTGAGCTAAGAAAGTTGAGGCTACCGCTAACTAGCTGTGCGTATACCCTTTCTAGCTAAGTTTTTTACTTGTAAATTTGCTGCTATTTAACTAGACAATGTTTGACTTCACCACTGACTCACTTTGATTGTAAACCCATTCGATGCTTTGTGTATTCTTCTTCTTGTTATTATTATTAAAGGCTTGACGCTAATAAGGTTGTAGAGATCCATATGTGGTGTGAGAAACAAACTACTCTCAAGAGCCACAAACAGACGGCAGAAATGTCAGTTTTGATCCTCTGTCGGGTTTTAAAGTTCCTCAGAAAACAGTCGGAGCTGCTGCCCCTAACACTGAGCTAAGAGCAGCATTTGGTCTGACTCAAACTCTGAAGTCTGTGATTTTGTGGATTTCAAACATGGTGGTCGAGCACCAGTCTTATGATTGACAACTTAAATTTGAACAAAGTTGTTAGTCTTAAATTTGAGGTGGTGAAACCTGCAGAAACCCTGGATAGATTGATCAGGTAGATATAGGAATGTGAAAGTGTATTGCAAACAATAGGATATTGAGTTAAGCTGGAACTCTAACTTTGATGCATCTGCTGATATCACTATAGCAACAGTTGCAGCAGTGGAGAACATGCAAGCTGGTAATGGCAGGCGGATCTGCACGTTTCATCTCATTTGACCTGTTGTGTATTTGGACTGTTTGTGTTTGGTTTGTGAAAGTATAAAAATGCTTTATGTTATTTTTCTGTAACATTTGACGTCTTTCCTCGACATATTCTTCTTTTTCCTCAGCTGGTGATAACAGCTCTGATACAGAGAGTGCACCCTCACCCTCTCAGCCCGACTCCTCAAAATCAGTTGACTCAAAGAGACCAGAGAGCACAGCAAGCGAAGCTCCAGGCGCAGACCAGGACAAAGGTCAAGCTAGCAATGGAAAGTCTGCAGAACCTTCATACGGGGAGTTTCGCGTCAAGGAAGAGAAGAGCCCAGAGAGCGAGAGCGGATCCCAGGAAGAAAAAGCCAAGCTTTCTTCCTTCCCTGGCCCCGTGCATCCCAAAACTGAACCTCAGGATGTGGACATGAAGGCTGGTGAGGTTCAAGTCAAGGTGGAGCCCGAGATCAAGGAGAAAGGCGAAAAGGGAGAGCCGGGCGAACGGCAGAGGGAGCTCCACTCGGACAATGATTCCAGCGCCACCTGCAGTGCTGACGAAGACGTGGAGGCCGAGCCTGATCGGCAGAGGTGAGCCTCCCAAACATCTTTATTCTTGCAGTATAACTGCTCTGTAACACAATTGCCTATTTTATTTGGCTATCTTTGCAGAATATACACCATGGAAAAACCATCGTTGCTCAACCCTCCAGGATCGGTGCTCATGCCCTCACCCAAGCAAGCCCAGCTCAACATCCAGCAGCTGCAGCACAGGGCAGCTGCCATCCCTCCTATGGTTAGTTTCAGCTTGATTTATTTACACTGGCAAAGATGAAGGCAGCTGTAACGCAGGGGAAACTTCGCTTCTGTCAACTCTCTCATTTTTGAACTAGATGTAGCCAGTCCTCAGCGAACCAGGTGGTCCAAATCAACTGAGATGAAGAAATGGTTTATTAAGCCTTTGCTTAGAAAGTGAACGTAAATTAATTTGTTTAAAATTAAGGCCTTAATATTTCTTACGTTCACTAGAGAACATGTAAGTTGGCTTTAGATAAGTTACTTGCAGGTCTTATATTTTATCATGGCAGTAGTCAAGCTACTTCCAACTCGTGGGATATTTTCTAAATGTGAGTTGACATCTTCAGTCACTGCGTGGTTGAGGTCTACCAGTAAGAAGCTGCTAATGTTTGCTAGCTAGCTAGTTTGCTTGTTATCTCCTTGCTATCTAGCAAGCAAACAAGCCATTAGCAGCTAGCGTATGGCTCTCTTATTAGCCACTTATCTAACTATATGACCTTATGCCATTTTTATTATCTGAGAAGCTCAAAGCTGCTGCTTTCACAGTTTAGGCCCTTTGGAATTCTTTTGCACTGTTGTGATGCAAGTATTAAATGTTATTCATGATAGTCTAAATTTGAAGTATCAAATTTGAGTTGGTGAAACATGCATAAATCCTGTACTTTCAATTACTTAACGTGTTTGTGTCTATTTTTCTTCTGTGGTGTGTCTTGAATCGATTTCTCCTGCTGCATTAACCCAGGTGCCTGGTTCTTACGGTCCTGGCGGCATTCCCATCAGCGGTTTAACCATGCTGCAGCACCAGATCAAAGCAGCGCATGATTCGGCTCACCAGGAAGAGAAGCAACGGCAGGATCAGGTTGACCTGGAGCGGAGACCCCACTTCAACACTCGCAGCCCGTCTGTGCTGGACAGAGATGGTACGAGAAGAGCTGGTCTTTAGTTGCTGTGCACCTGTTGTGTTGCTGAAGGCCTTGTCTCCTAGGAGACAAGTACGTTTTCTGTGCGATCTGGAAAACTTTTTTTTCTTGGTCTGGTTTGGTTTGGAAAAACAAAACATGGAAAATTATTCTTGATTCCATCTATATGTTTATGTCATGTCCATCTTCTTCCAATAATCTGTTCTTTCACCTATCTATCATTTTAACAGTTTGCCCTTACATTCATTCGTCTCTCCATGTTTGGACTTATTCTATCAGTAATCTCTCATCCTTTTTATCCATCCCTCTATCCATCTCCTTCTTTTTATCCACCATTTCCAGGTCCTGTATTTAAAGCCTGATTTCTGTAGAAATATTTTTTGTAAATTAATAGTAATCTACTATTTTTAATGATGTTAATCGAGTCAGCTTAATCATGGACATTTGCCTTGAGAATATGTTGGAACCCCAGAGGGGCAGCAGGTTCTGCCGTCATGCACGTCAGCAGAGAGAATTTAGCAGATCCTGTTTACAACATGACTAAACCGATCTGGAGTCTGTGGCGGCGATCCTCCTGATGCGACTCCGGTTGGGAGCGGAAGGCTTTGTTCTCCTGGGTGGTCAGACGAAGTTTAGTCACGGAGTGCGAGAGAGCCGTGACATCATGTGCTTGACTCTGAAAAGCTTTTAGCACCCCGAAGCCAAAGTGCTGCGAGGAGTGGAGCAGTCGGTGAGCCGCCGAGCTTTGACAGCTACATGGCACAGATGTTTTAGCAGGTGTGTGTCCAGGTGGGAGAGTGGGGTTATTTACACAGGTCCATCCATTCTGGGTCAGCATTATGGCCATTAGTCTCTCTAATGAGAGACTCTCCCCTGTGGGGCTGAGGGAGGCTTTACCTCAGCCTGACCCCCGTATCCCCGTTTCCTCCTCTTTCTGAGAGCTTCCAGGTAAAAGAATCGCACGTCTTCACCTTATTTTCCTGGTCGATTCTGTTTCTGTCTGTCTGGCTGCTGTTTTATCTTCTCATTTCTGCTACAAGGTGTTTGGTCCCACTTTCTTTAAACTTATTTAATCTGTTGTTTGCGACTGCAGCTAACAATTATTTTAGCAATAGATTATTCTGTCAATTATTCTGGTAATTAATTAGATTCTTCAGATTTTTCAGTTAACCACTTAAGTCTTTTTTACGCAATCTTAGAAATACATTTAAAGATTAAAATAAATGAGCCAGTTTTTTTTTTTTTTAAATAAAATTATATTATGTAAACTTTATGTTTTTGTATCCTTGAATACAAGGTATTAGAAATTTGCTAGCAGGTTTTATTAAAATATTGCATATTTAGTTTGTTTTTACTGTAGAACTGTGCATTTTTTCATTGCAAATGAGAAAACATGACAGTTGTGGCCACCACTGGAAGAAGTCTGACCTTCTGTGCTCTAAACAAGTCTTCTTGAATTTCCTCTGTTTAATAAACTCCATACAAGATGCATTTGAACTTCGTTTAACTGGGAACATGAACATATTTACCATCTCTGGCAGGGATAATGACTCCATTCATGACTTTATTCTGTAGCGTTTTGTATGTAGTCTTTGCTTATGTTTCACTTTAAGATGAATAGTTATATCATCCTCCTGGCAGCACTGGTCACCTCTGTGACCCAAATGACGTGCGAAGATTATTCTTTCATTGCCACATGAATATGTGTGGTTTAGCTGTATGAAATCTGTTGTGACTAGCACAGTGTAAAAAGTAAGAGCCGCTTTAGTTGGACTAGCTAAGAATTAAACATAAATGTTTCACCAAAAGAGCCCAACTTGCTAGCAGGGAAATAAAATTTTGTTGATTGAAAGTAAAATTTTTAGAGCTTCACCAATCTGAACTTTGCGCCAGTTACCAGGCTTTACCATAACAACCCTCATAGACTCGAAAGGTATTCATACTCCACGCAAATTTAGGTCTAAAGTAATCTTATACGTTTATCCTCTGGCTAGAAATGGTAAGGTTGGAGTTCCCCAGCCAGATTCTGGTGGAGAATCCTGAGGGAGCTAAAGATTAAGGCAATGGTATGGAGGTTTTCCAAACTGAAAGACTTTTGAGTTCATCTGCAAAGACGGAAACGTGCATAAAGCCAGTCAGCAATGATGAGAAGCATTTCGTTGCTGCAGTACCAACAAAGGTTTTTCATAACTAACCAGGGCTGAAACAATTACTTGGACTAATTGTGATTAATCAATTATTTAAATAATAACTAGTTTAGACTCAAAGGTCATTTGCTGAAAGAGCAACACATTCAGAGAAGTAATTAGGCCAAAACTGTACAAGGATTACAGCTTTGTATTCCTTGTACGAAGTTTTAGCTTCACTTGGTTGAAATTCTATTACGAAAAAAATCTGCTGCCCAGTTATTAAACAGTTTGCCCAAAAATTAATCAACAGCTCTACACTATGATGGTAACTCAGCAGAAAGGACCGAGTGTTTCTCATGTTGACATTAGAAGTAAGTCTTTAGCTGCAGAAGCATCCTTTGCTGCAATTGAGTAAGAATCTACTAAAAGAATGTTATTGCATTTTAGTCCATGAAATATTTATTTTCTTATTTTAAAAAGGAATCAAATTATTTTTACATATTTTTAATGTATTTATAATGTAAATTAAGCTTAAATTGTATGATAAGACATCCGCAGTAATTGCCTAGTTTTACAAATACGATTACTTGAGAAATCGTCAAAATAATAGAATAATATTAGACTGATGTATTACTAAAATAGTCATTGGTGCAGCCTTATTCTAGTTGCAATCTGGCTTTGATGAAATCTAAATAAAAACTGCTGTTTTTCTTAAATACATATTTTTTTAGTGATCCTGTCAGCCTTCCATCTTTCGGTAGATGCCTGTGGGATCTCCAATTAGAAATAACTTCTTGCATTAATGAAAATAAGTTAAAATCTATTTCTGGCAGTGGTACAAATAATTTTGCCATTAAGTTTTTGACTCATGAAGTGGGGTCAGAATAAATCCAACGTGATTTAGGGTTTTCTGTGTCAATATTCTCGATTTTGTTTCTGTTTGTCATGATGTTCTCTCTGCAGCCGCTAACTGCCTGTTCGTTACGAAGCGTTTCCCCGGAGTAGGGCTTTATAAATCTGTTATAGAGAGACTTGTTTTCTCATCCATCCCCTTTTGAACTGACAGGATTATGATGTCTGCGACCGTCGGAGGAACTCTTCCAGCCATTTGCATTTTTTATTTTGCAGAGAGCAGAACACGAGGTGCTCTTCCCTGCAGCGAGGCCGCTCGGTCTGCGCCGCTGTGGATCTGTGGTTTGTTATGAACTATTCTGTCTGCTCTGCTTTACCAGGGTGCATTAAAGCAGACAGGGAGCGTGGGCCAAAGTTACCTCTGTCTGAAGAGAGGCCATTAAACTTCAAGGCTTACCTCACCACTCAAGAGTGCTATCAGAAGGACTCTGAATGTTTGATCCTGTGGGCTTTGAGGGGAAATGAGGGCTTTTGGAGCTAAGATGCTGAGAAAGACTTACAAAATTTCCCTTGTAGGATTGACGGGGATGAAGTTTGATTTATTCATCTGGTTTTTCTTTTATCAGTCTGTCAACCTATTTAACCATTTATCTGTTTTCCCTTCCATCTGTTAATAGTTCTGTTCGTTTTGTCCATCCACTGTAGAAACTTTTGTGTATTTTTAAAAACGATTAAAAACAACTCTTTAATATTAAGTCTAGAAGACTATGGAATATTGCAATGAGAAAGGTTTACAAACCAGAACTGGGTGATTAATTGATTAATAATTTTTTTTGTTTTGAAGTTTTTATTTTTGGAAAATGTGGAATTTTTTTCACCGTTGCACTCTTTGGGTTTCCATAGTTGGGTGATGTCAGCACGCCATCTTGGTGGCCATCTTGTTTGACAAACCTTTTATAGAGCTTCTGTTTATTTGGAATTTGAATTCAGATCAACTCTACGACAAAATATAAGGGTCAATATTGTTTTCTTTTTAATTACGAGATTAGTTGTAACATTTAATTTTCCTTTTGGATCAGCCTAATACTCCGTTGTACAACTCACATAAATGACGGCTGGAATAAAAGCCACCTTTTGAAAATGTTTTTTTGTCATTTCTGAACTAATTTCTAGAAAAGAAAGTGAGAAAAACAAAGCGATTTAAAATCAAACCTGGTATGAAAAAAAGACTTAATTTTTATGCAACATCGCCCAGCTCTGTGATGAACACCATAAAAAAATTTTATCCAGTCATTAATCAGAGTTTGTATTCTTTTGTGTCATTTCCCTTCCAGTCCTCCTCCCCAACCCCTCCCAGCTGGTCCAGAACATGAACGACGGAGTCCGTCTGCCGTTCAACAGACACAGTCGACCTCCCAACATTCCTTCTCCTCCTCCGCTTATTCCAACCAACAAGCCCACAGACAAGCCCTCCTTCATCCAGGGCGGCTCTATCTCCCAGGTAAGACACCCGGGTCTCTCCATGTTGCTGATATGCTCCGTCTTCATGTTCAAATCTAATTCTCTAATAGGCTTCACGTGGACCGTTCCGTTTAATTGGAAAATCTGGGTTTGTTTACCTCAGCGCGACCCGCTCGTCCCTTTCAAATCCAATTTTATTTACGCATTTGTTCTGCTTATGATTAGAGCCGTAATTGATGCTCCACTAATACAATATTCTGGTTGTATTAGCTTCCTCGGTTGGTTTTTCACCACGTGAGGTAGTTGACAGCGTAACGTAATCAGTGCATCAGGAGCTAAAAGATGATCGGTATCACTTGACACCACTTTGTTATTCTGTTAGCCGCAGTGACCTGAACATGAGATGAACTACTTGTCCTGTTTCTTATCCAGGGGACTCCTGGCACATATTTGCCCTCTCATGCCATCTACGGGCCAGAGGGGACGAAGAGTTCTGGGGGCTCCATCTCTCTGGGGCTGCCACGGCAGATGGACCCCAACAAGCCCGGTAGGTCCAACGTTTGGCCCAACGTTTTACACAAAAATATCAACGTTGAGACAAAAAAAAAAAAAAGATTTTCTCTTCAAACTAACATCGGACTCAGATACGACTATGTTTGATGAATCGATGATTGACATAATCGTCAGTCGGTTTGATAATCGATTCATTGTTAATTGGGCTATATAGACTCAAAAAAAATACTATTTGCTGAAAGGCAGCTTACTCACAGCAGTGATTAATCTACATTACACATTTTTTATAAAATGGATTTAAACAGGATAAAACAACAAGTGAGGAAACTTTGAATTCAGGTTGAACTGGATCTGTGAGTTTTTTATTATTCTTTTTTTTTTACATTGTGTGACTCTGGTTCAAGTGGCAATCAGATTCCATTTGATCCATCTAACTTGGATCAAATCAATCCAAATTTGTCAAGATGACAAAAACCAAAAAGTCCCTTTAATCGCACTTCAGAAATCAGATGCCATATTTAGCTTTACACAGTTTCATAATTGGTTGAATCTGTAGACAGTAAGACCCGGCTGATGTTCAAGCTGATAGTTTCATATTTTCTTCCCAGATCTTCAAAAAGTTTTAAAAAATGCAATGAACAAATCTGGGAAAAATAGGGACATAGGAACCCTGTATTCATATGATGGAAATATTCTTATGATAGTTTCAGTACTTGTTCTGTGTCTGTCATCAGTTGTCATATAACTTGTTATATTTCCACTTGAGCTCTTCTTCTGTCCCGCCCAACAGGAGCTGTGGTTTCCTCCATTCAGGACGGCAGAGGCAATCCAGCAAAGGTTGGTGAAGGCCTGGCTTTCAGAGGATCCATCACTCAGGTAATGAATTATTAAACAAATTATTTACACTTTATTGGTTCCACTGTGTGTGTTGGTATCCATTGAACTAACTTTGTTTTGCTGTCAACGACACAGGGCACTCCGGCTCTGTCCCAGCCTAGCATAGCTGCTGACCTCCTGAAGGGCACAATCACAAAGCTGGCTACAGAGGACCTGGGCAGCCCAGATAAAGCCAGGGGGGAGCAGCTAGCTAAAGTCATTTATGAAGGCAAAAGTGGCCACATCCTCTCTTATGATGGTATGTAGATTTATTGCTGTTGAAATGCCTAATACCTGTTTTTTTCTGCCAAGCTTTAAGGCTGGATTTCTTTGTTTCCAATAGGTATAAAGAATCCCAGGGAAAACACCAGAAGCCCCAGAACAGGTCATGACCTGAAACGCACCCATGACATGATGGAGGGTCCCATGGGAAGAGCACACCATGGCAGGGAGGGCGCTCCATTCGAGGGTACTCTTCGTGTGTCACGACTTTACCACTTCACTTTGGAAAAACACAATTTGTCATGTTAAAACTGCAAGCTTCAAGACATTTTATGTGACAGACAAACACAAGGTAGCACATAATGGCAACTTGAAAAGAAAATTATGAATGTCTTTTAAAACCTTGCAAATTAAATTCTATAAATTGTGGCTTTCACACCACTTTAATCTGTCACCCATAAAAAGCACAACCAATGATCTGCACAGATCCACCCCTCAGGGGAACATGTCTGAAATCTCTCCAGGGCAGACCTTTCCCAAATCCAGTTTATATATAAAGCAATTTCTAAAAAAAAAAAAAAAAGAATAAGTTTGCCGTTCACCCAAAGTGCTGCACAAAAATATGACAAATGAAGGCAAAGTGGTCACATAAAACGGACACTTTAATTCTCATAAAAGAGAAAAGAAAAAATGTAAATCAAACTGGACCAAATGCTAGACAGGATAGCATCCACTTATATGATGCACTACATCGTACTAGTACAGGACATAAAATCCCAGTAAAATACACAGAGACTCATGGCTGTAATGTCAGAAAGTGTAATGGGTATTAGTACTGTGTGTCCTGGTTTGTATTTTCTGTTTCATGCGTGATATTTTCTTTCATTCCAGGTCTGATTAGTAGGGCTTTACCTAGAGAAGGGCATCATGGCGACTCCAAGGAAAGAGCGCTGATTCCTGGATCCATTATGCAAGGTGGATGCCTGGGAAGCTTTCCACATTTGTAGTTTGCTGTGTCAAAAACAAAGCAAGGCTGGAGTAATTTTTATTTATTTATTTATCTTTCTTTTTATTTTTATTTTTATTTTTTATTTTTAGGGACACCGAGAACTACCGCTGACGCGTATGAGGATGCGGTGAAATACGGGAAGCTGATAAAAACAGAAAGTCCGCCTATCCGAACATTCGAAGAGGCCATCAGCAAAGGCAAGCCCTACGAAGGAGTTAACACCATCAAAGAGAGGGGGCGCTCCATTCACGAAATCCCCAGACAGGACCAGCCTGGACAGGACATGTGCAAGACTCCTGACCTGCCAGACAGGAGGGTGATAGAGGGCCCCATGTCTCAGGTTTGTGGACAAAATTAACCCGTTATTGATCAGTGGTGTCCAGAGGGGCCATTTGCTGCCCTTAAACAGATTATTTTTAGCCCCTGACTGTAATTCAAGAATGATACAAGACTTTTTATTTTTAATTAAGGCGAAATTATCACAAATTAAAATCTTACAATAGAAAATATTGGCTACAACACAAGGTATTATATTTATATCTACATTTTTAGGCTCATTCTAAAGGATTTTTATGCTCCTTCTGTGGAGATTTTTGTATTTATTCTGTAAATTTAACACTTCAAGAGTCCATAATTTAGATTTTTATATATCTCTATATAACCAGGATTATTGCTTTCTTACTTTTACTCAAAAATAAATGCTGCTGCAGCCAAATCTGCATCTCATTCAGTTACTAAAATTGCCTGAATATTGGAGAAAGAGATAGTGACCTAAATGCTGTTTTTGGAGCTCAGAATTGACCAAATCTTTTTCTCATTTATTTCAGTCAAGATATTAATTATTTGTTTACTTGAATTTTTTAATGTATTTGTACGTTAAACAAAGCTGTAGTGATTAAATGAAAAATCTGTAGATGTGCCATTTTTTTTATCCAATTAATGGATTACTAAAACAATCATTAGTTACAACCCTGAACTGAATTTAACTTCTTTAAATTTAAATACTTTCTCCTCTCTGCAACAGAGTTACTCCATGGGCCAGCCAACCATCAAACACAACGTCAAGTCCCTCATCACCAGCCCCAGCAAGCTTCCTCACAACATGCCCCAGTTGGAGGCCATGGAACGACCCAAGTACGAGGAGAACAAGGCGGTGCGGCACTCTGTTGTCAACAGCACGGCCTCCGTCCTGCGCTCCACGCACCAGGAGGCCGGGAAATCCCAGCACAGCCCCAGCATTTATGAGGACGCCAGTGCTCGCAGGACCCCAGTAAACTACAGCACCAATCCCGTCTCCAGAGGATCCCCGATGCTGGGACGGAGCTCAGAGGGTAAGTCCCATCGGGGTTTTAGGTGCAGGGGGATTTTGTTTACTCATGCTTTGTGTATTTAGTAGGGGTGGGAATCGTTTAGTGTTTCAAAAGTTTTGGGGCCACGATTCAATTCAAAATCAATTTTCGAGTCAAAAAGCGATCATTCATAATGATTTCTGCTTCAATCTGTCAATATGCAAGAGATCCTCATGTTGTGCCCCAGTCTGAGTAGGTAGGATGACGAGTGGAGATGTTAAAGTGTCACATTAAATATTAATCCAAGATTCACATATTTATGTTGTTCCTGAAGTGTAAAATCTTCAATTTACAAAGCTTGTACATGGTGAAGCTCATGTCAGACCAGTGACGTGCAGTCAGGGGAGGCAGGTGAGGCAAAAAAGGTTAAAAAACATTTAATATATGAACTGATTTTCCATAATTTATCTTATGTATATAATGTACAGTGTTCTTGTCACCAACTGTGTGTGTAACGAGTTTCATGTGTGGAGAAGCGATCAGAAACGTCAGAGAACAGATTCTAGGTGAGGACGGCAGTTCTCTTGCCTCATGGCAGGGGGCGCTCATGATCCCAGACATTGTGACTCCACAACTGCAGAGTAAGAGACAGTAACAGCGAGCTAGAAATACAGTAGCTGCGCTGATACAGAGAGCGAGAAAGATGTGGTTTTGAGTTGTACTTTAATGGCTTTTCCATTAATAATATCTACATGTCTAAGTTTCATCAAGTTAACAGAATTATTCTACAGCGGCAGCGCAGCTATGAATGACATGTAAATAAATTGTCTTTTTGTCCTCCAGTGTTGTCCGCATGCGTGAAATTTCTTTATGTTAACAACAACATACAGGGGGTCTATATTAAAGTCAGTGCCTCACCAGCTATGAACCTCACCGCACGAAACTGTGTCAGACTCGGTCTCCTCCAGTATTTGGTAAAAACTAAATTAATCCAAACGTTTGCCTTCAACAAAGACCAGAACAGTTGAATCTCCCTCTTTAATTTTTGGTGACATTTTAAATAAATTCTGAATCGAAGTAAACGAAAATCAGGAATCTTATGTGAATCAGTTTTTTTATTTTTCTTTGTACATCTTTATATTTTATGCTCCTTTTAATTTTGATTTAATATTTTCTCTGACATGATAAAATAAACTCATTCTGGGTCATTTGTTTGTCTTTAAGGGGGCATGAGTTCTGCCAAATCCGCCACACATGACAGAAAGAGTGCCATGACCCCAACACAGAGGGACAGCATCCCATCCAAATCTCCTGTGTCGGTGGGCGACCCCGTGGCCTCCCACAGCCCGTTCGACCCCCACCACCGGCCTTTGGTTCCCGGAGAGGTGTATCAGACTCACCTGCCCCCACACCTGGATCCCACCCTGGCCTTCCGCCACAGAGGCCTCGATCCTGGTAGGGTGTTTTTAAACCGTTCTCACTTTTTATTTTTTCTCCTTCAGTTATAAATGGCTGACAAAAGCAGATCCGGTTGCCTAATTCATAGATTCATAGGCATCCGGTCGACAGGATCTCTTTCAGTGATTGACGTCAGCAACAGCGATGAGTATTAGTGAGCCGTCTGTTCATATTCAGTCATCTGTTTTTGTTTTGTTTTTTTTTTTTGTTCTTTGTGTCCTGTAGCGTTCATGTTTCCCCGGCAACCCTCACCAACCGGCTACCACAACACCTACCAGCTGTACACCATGGAGAACACTCGGCAGACCATCCTCAACGATTACATCACGTCGCAGCAGATGCAAGTCATCCCTCGGCCCGACATGGCCAGAGGGCTGTCGCCACGGGAACAACCTGTCGCCATCCCGTACCCGCCGCCTCCTCGAGGTAAGTCTCATCTGCCGCAGAAGGCAGGGGGGCTGCAGTATGCAGACTGTATGCTTGTGAAGTAGTGGCTACCTTTTGCAGACGCCCAGAAGCAAATGACCATTTTCTTCCTTTTTAATACAAATTTGACAAATTCAGCCGATTTGCTCTTTTAAATTGGGGCTGCGACTCATTTGGCTGTTCCTCAACTTATTTGTTGCGTGTGGTCATTGAAATCTCACATTTGCTGAGTGGTTGCTTCTTACAAGTTGACCACTATTCCACTCGGTGCAGCCCTGTCGCTCACTGATCAAGCGGGATTTGGGATGAAGGTGATGGGTTACAGCTAAGTGTCTTCATACATTCAGAAATTGATGGATCGATTCTTGTTGTTCACCATTGGCCCTTTGCTTCTGTCTGTAAAAGGGATTATTGATCTAACCCAGATGCCTCCAACTATCCTGTTGCCTCACCCTGGGGGAACAGGTACTCCCACTTTGGAACGCGCCTACCTCTCTGGAGCTCAGCCCCCTTTCCCTCCTAGGCCTTTCAACTCAGCCTCCATATCGCCAGGTGAGGACCCCTCCCAATCCTACACCCTGTTTTTTCCTTATCTCTACCGCCACCAACTCTGTGTTCCCCCTCGCACTCTTGGGGCGAGTCTCAACGGCTCAGAGAGGTTTAGGGTTACCGCAGTAACCGCTGGGATCGGTCTCATATGCAACTGTCAAGGAGTTCTGATAGAATGTTTAGATTTTGATTGAAAGTTCTGGAGGGATTCAATATTTTCCAAATGGCTGAAACAATTAATCACGATTAATCGATTATTGAAATAATTGTCAGCTAATTTAGTAATCGATTAAACGTTAACTACAGTATACAGATTTTTAAAAAAAACAATTTGATAAAGAAAAGACATATTCAGTGCAGTAATTAAGGCAAAACTGTTCAAAAATAATATAAATTTTTGCATTTAAGCTAAAAACACCTTTGTCTGACAATATTTTGTAGTTTTCTGTTTCAGATTTAGTAGAGGAATGCAATGGTGTTAGATTTTAGGTAACAAAATGTTTATTTTCTTATTTTTAAAAAAAGACTGGATTTTTTTTTATTTTTATTTGTATCAGTGAATATATTTCTAAAACTGTATAAAAATGCTTGTGTGGCTAAATAAAATACCTGTAGAATGTGCCTTTTTTTAAAAAAATTAAATGAATTGATTAATCCTCAGAATAATCCATATATTAATGAATTACTAAAATAATTGGTAGTTTCCACTCTAATTCTTCATGTTTCACTAAGATGATCTGACTTCACAGCTGCATTTTAGATTTCAAATTTCTTCAGTTTATTTATGATTGCTAGCTTGTTTAACTTGCTTCTGTTTGCAGAAAATAAACAGTCATAATCTTTTTCTTGTGACAACATTTAAGCTACCTGAGCTTTCTAACACTAACTACATACCAACCGCATCCCGATGTGCACGGTCTGTTTTACTGAGCTGTAACACCAAAGGTGCTTGTGTGTTTGTGTGCTGGGCCTGGCAAAAGTATTCATACCTGAGAAAATTTTCCACATTCAATGATGTTGTAACCATAAACCTCATGTTTTTAATTGGTAGTTTATGTCTTAGACCAACACAAAGTGCCTAACTGATTTGGAAGGAAAGTGATGCATGTTTCTGTGTGCAGATTGCATTTAAAATGCGTTTTCATTTCTAGTCACTTTTTAGACCCACCTTTTTACCGCAGTGAAAGCGGCAAGTGTTTTGTGGAATGTCAAAATCTAGGTCTGAACTTGGACTGGGCCATTTTAGCACAAGACCAATCTTTGGTCTGAATCATGGCTGTGTGTTTAGGGTTGTTCTCCACCTCAGTCTCACGTCTTCTGCAGCCTCCAGCAGGTTTTCTTCCAGGGTGGCTCTGTGTTTAGCTCCACTCCATCTTCCTATCAGCTCTGACGAGCCTTCCTGTTACTGCTGGAGAAAAAGAAAGTGTCCACACAGCCTGATGCTGCCTATAGAGATCTGCGCAGAACAGCTGCATTTAGGATTAAATTACACTCAGGTGGACTCTATTTACTGAGTAGGTGTCTGCATTTTTTTAGGGATATTAAAATAAATAAAAATGGTTGTAAGACGCTGAACTTTTTTCTAATTATTTCCCTTTCAGTTAGCAGTGTCGATGAGTCACAAAAATCCCCAACATTTTGTGGTCGTTAGTTAAAAAAAATGGAAAAACAATAGAATAAAACACAATACTTTTTAATAACATCTGACAATATGGCAGACCTGGTTTTTAGTTTTAAACTGTTAATTCTTTTCTCCACATAATAACAATATTTAACCATTCTAATTCAGCTCATAAGGCTGCAAATATGACCACTTCTAGTTCACCCAGTCCCCCAGCGCAGTGGATCAGTATTTAAACCAGGACTTCAAACTGATGCATCATGCACCATGCCAGGGGTGTGATGATGTCATGCAGGTATAAAGTTTAACGTTTTGCGTGCATGTTGTCTTCCCTGTTCTACTCAGGCCATCCAGTCCACCTTGCTGCTAGTGCAGAGCGGGAGCGGGAGCAGCAGGAGAAGGAGCGGGAAAAGGAAAGAGAGCAACAGAGAGATAGGGAGCGGGAGATCAGAGAGCGGGAGCGAACTAATGAATACATGCGTGGAGGTGAGCTGCTTAGTAAGTCACGGCTCAGTGAGTAATTTCTGAAGCAAAGCTGCAACGTATGCCCTCTCTGCGTCATCCAGGCGCCCCGGAGCAGCCAGGCCGGCCAGGGAGCCGAGGTTATCTGCATTCCCCTTCTCCGTCGCTCCGGACCCAGGATGTGGTCGTTCAGCAGCGGCCAAGCATCTTCCAGGGAAAAAGTGTCATCACCTCACTAATGTAAGCTCCTAAAATTTGTTAATTCTTAAGAATTAAGAATTAATATGGGTGCTTGAAATCCTTAAAAAATGCTTGAATTTCAGTCAGGTGTTTGGAAAAGGTTTTGGAAAGTGCTTGGTTTCTGTATGAAGTCCTTGAAAGTCCAATATTTCATTAAAAGCCTAAATTTGGAAAATCTTATTTACAGCTAAAACCAGATGCGTTTTTCAGTCACTGTCTGAAGTAAAATAAGACTAAACTTCTCTTGTTTTAGGTCAGACAGATTTTCCAAAATTATTTCTTGTTTTCTAAATGCCAGAAAACGTATCAAGAGCTTTTTCTTTTTTTTTTAGTTCTCAAAACATCACATTTTGTTTTAGTTGACCTAGCAAGTAGAAAATTATCACAAGACATTATTGTTAACAGTAATAAATGATATGATAATAATAAGGTGGGGGGGTCTCCAAAGTGCTGTGCTGGAAATTTTTGAAAATTTTCCCATAAATTTACATTAAATATACCTAAAATATTTTATTTTAGTATGAACCCTTCTGAAAATACTTACCAATACCTTTAACACATGTTAACGGTATTAAATCATCAATAGTTTTGTTGTAATATTGTAAAAAAAAAAAACAAACTCAAACATAACATTAATTAAAAGCTGCATGTTTTCTATTATTTTTTTGATCTGCAATGATGCAAAATACTGTGAGAATTGGTCAAGTTTGCACTATGCCAGTCAAACTGTACTCCCAACATGCTTTGCAAATTATTTAGGGAAAAAAAAACTAACTCTTATGTTATTTCCTCTTAGACCCCACCCGCCTGTGGCTACATCAGCATCCCAGAGCAGCTCACGCTACAGCACAGCGGCTGACGCTCTGGCCGCACTGGTGGACGCCGCGGCCTCAGCTCCGCAGATGGACGTCGCCAAGGTCAAGGAGAGCAAACATGAGCGGGACGATGAAATGTCTTCATCGGCCGTGTCGCGGCGGGGCCAGATCCTCTCGGAGCAGCAGCAGGAAGCAGACAGGCGGTCGCTGCACTCGCCATATAACGCCATGTCTCTGCCGGGCGGAAAGCCGCATCCGGCTTATGCCGAGGGGCCCGGGGTCGTTGTGGGGAAGGAGAAAGGCCCTCAGACAAAGTCCCGCATCGAAGAGGAGCTTCGGACTCACGGGAAGACGACTATCACGGCCGCCAACTTCATCGACGTCATCATCACACGGCAGATAGCTTCAGACAAAGAGTCGCGGGAGCGAGGCTCTCAGAGCTCCGACTCTTCAAGCAGCTGTGAGTGCCTTTAATGAGGATGGTCACACACCCTTAAGAGTTTTTAAAATCATGCACCTAATATTACAGCTCTATAGCTGCAGTATATAGTTTTTTATAAAATATGTTTTCAAATATTTGTTAAAACTGTCTCCATGGCATGACAGTATCTTATGAGACAGATAATCTGTGAAAAGACTGATCTCGTCCACCTCCTCCTTGAGATATCATTGCCATCTAAAGAAACGCACCTGACCAGAAACAACCAATCAGAGCCAGGAGGAGAGTCTTAGCGCTATCACTCAACCTAATGTACTGGCTGCTCAATGTATGTCCTAATGAGAGAAAAACAACTTACAACTACAGGAAAACCATTTATCCTCTGTCATCGGTGGCCATGCTAACTAGCCTGAGTATTCACAACAGGCTATGCTAGCAGCAGCGGCGTAGTAGAGCGAATGGAGGGCGGAGGAAAGTGATAAGCAGCGCCACATGAATGGTGGTCGACAGCGCCAAGACCTTGCTCCTCTAACTCTGATCAGTCTTTTTGCTAGATAGCACTGGGAGAAGGCAAAGGAGCTTTTTTTTTTTCTTTCTTTTTTTCACAGATTCTCTGTCTCATACCAAACTGTGACACTTGAGTCACAGTTTAAACAAATATGTAAAAAAAAAAAAAAAAAAATCATAAAAGTTACACTCTGCACCTTTAAAATGTCTTAAACTCATTAAAAGATAGGTTGGCTTTAAATACATTAATTACAGGTTTCAAATTGTGTCTTGATAGAACTATTAAATCTCATATTCTATTTTTTTCTGGACTTTTCTGTTAAGCAAAAGTTTGAGTCACATTAAGACATCGAGCTGACTGTTTTTGGGTTAATTCAAATTTATCGGCAGTTTAATGGACGAACTTGTACATTTCTGTGGAGATACATTTCTCATATTTCACTCATGATGGTCTTAAAAAGCTCTTGAGTGAATTGAAACCTGAATAAACTCTGTTAATTGACATAACTTTAAATTCAAACTTTAAGTCCAAAAACATCTTCTTTAGAATCTCCTCCCTTTTATGTTCTTGTATGAAACTTAACTTTTTTTTTTCTTTTTTTTTTTGTTTATCCATGTTTAAATTGCAGTGTCATCTAGTCGGTATGATAACACTGCTGGAGGAGCCATTGAGGTTATAAGTCCTGCTAGTTCCCCAGTCCAGCCCCAGCAGGACAAAGCAGAAGACGGACAACAACAAGCAGCAGGTGTGAAGGCGATAAATCTGAGAATGTCTCACCTTTTGCAAAGATAATTTAAATATTTTATGGGAGATTCAGTAGCGAGGGCTTTGTGGAGCAAACCTTTATGTGGATGTTTTGGCGTCTTGTTATTCCAAACCAAGTTATTTTAGTCGCCTCCCTGCAGACGTGAAGCATTTACTCATTTCCTGGATCTTGCCGGTTCTTTTCTGTTTCATCATTTCATCATTACTATTTTAATTAGACGCTCCCGTGTCTGGTCACTCTTGCAGTTGCCATGCGGACCTACGACATGGGCCGGTACCGACCGTCTGCAGAGCCGCCGCAGCCCCCCTCCTCCCAGGCAGACAGCTACTCACAGGTCCCCAAAACCCACAGAGTCATGACCTTGGCAGACCATATTTCGGTAAGGGATCCGGTGCAGTTTTGTTGGTCTTTTTGCAAACGAAAATATAATCCAGGTATTCAATTCAAAACTACAAAAATGAAAATGTGTGCCATCTAGTGGACAAGATTTTAGTTGTATTTCTGGGCGTTTGTTGTACTGTTTATGATTTATTAAAACATGTATATTTATATTCCGGGCTAATATTCCTAGCTCACACTTAATTTACCAGATAAAGTCTTTGAGCAACTGGATGTTGTTTCATAATGCCAACCTGTTTTGTTTGTGTGTCTTTCCCGGAAACCCAGCATATAATTACCCAAGACTTCGCCAGGAATCAAGACCCCCCGGTCTCTTCGTCAGCGCCCACCACATTCCAGAGCTCCATCTCACCGGTGTCCTCTTCGTGTCGGGTCAAAGCCCCGAGCCGCTACAGTCCTGAGAACCAGCCTCCGCACCACCAGAGACCCTCCAGTCGGGTTTCTCCAGAGAACGCCCCTGACAAATCCAGGTCCAGGTATGTAGAGTTAAAAACACAGAACGGATTTCTACTCCTACAGAATGTCTAAGATATGTTTTTTGCATTCTGCAGACCCGGCAAGTCTCCGGACCGAGGAGGCAGGCAGATGGAGAACTATGAACCCATCTCTCCCCCACAGGGGTACCAAAGCATGGACAAGCAGGAGGCTGGTGGGCCTCCGTCCCAAAGGCGGGACACTGACAACTCTGAGATCAGGTATGCACCTTTGATGTGAGATATTTTTAACTCTCTCTAACAATTACAGTCTTCATACAAAGAGTAAAATTGTTGGAGTAGATCACGACTTCTTCTAGAGAAATGAGAGGGGAAAAAACGCATTGGCAAATTTCTGAAAATATCCTTTTGTTTTGCTTTAGAAGGAACATTTGATGGCACTGGCTTGACATGTAGCTTGAAGTTATCTCTAGTTTCTTGTCTAAATTCTCACAGATGAACTGTTTCCTGTGTCTGTAGTTGTTTTCCCTATGGAGATGAAACTATGTAGACTCCACTGCAAAAACACATCATCTTGAGATGGATTTTTAGTCTAGTTTGTTTTCCAAATATGTTAGAACCCTTGAAATAAGAAAAACTAGCTTAACAGTAATTTTTCAGGAGTTTGTTTAACATAACAAAACAAGTCATTTTCCCATGTTACATGTGAAATACTCTGCTAGTAAATCAAGTAAGTTTTCATCAATTTTAAGGAATTATTGACTTGCTGTAAACATACATGTAAATGATTTTAGACTTTTTGAAGAGTACTAAGATATTCGCACTAGAAACTAGACAAAAATACTTGGTAAGATTTTGTATTTTTGCAGTGTAGTTGCCTCAGCTGCTCTCTTTCTGCCTTCTAGGAGCGACTCACGGTCCCCAGGGAGTGTCAGCTACCTGCCTGCTTTCTTCACCAAACTGGAGAGCACTTCACCCATGGTTAAATCCAAGAAGCAGGAAATCTTTCGTAAGTTGAACTCCACCTCTGGTGTTGGGGATTCTGACGTTGGTAAGTGGGTCTTCTCTTATCTTTTGTGTTTAAACTGAAGAATTCCCTCTAGTTCTTCTCTTTCATTGTTCATTCTTATTTCCGACTTGCGTTTGTTCTCAACATTTTCCCATCGTATTGCAGGAAATGCTCAGCCTGGGACAGAGATTTTCAACCTGCCTGCTGTTACCAGCTCCAGTAAGCCAAAAAAAAATATAAAAATTCCAGAAGATCAGATACCTTCATTCTAGTTTCCATTTCCTTTCTGACTGCAGATTTGTTGTGTTATAACCCGCAGGCAGCATCAACCTAAGGAATCAGTCGTTCAATGACCCGGCCAGTAACTTGGGCCTGGAGGACATCATCCGCAAGGCTTTAATGGGCAACTTGGAGGAGAGGCAGGAGGAGCACCAGGGAGGAGGAGGAGCTGTCGTCATGAACAACGCATCCGGCACGGGCGGCGATACCCGACAGGAGGCCAGCCCGTCTCCCCGTATGGGTAGGTCAAAAACAGGAAAATTAACTCCACCATCTGAGACACGGTGATATGTGTTAGTAACCCAGGTAAAGATGTGTGAAAAATCTTAAAATAAAAGCATTCCTCTGTCTGTAGGCTCCAGATTTGTGATTTGTTGCTTTTTGGAGAAACAGCATTTAGTTTTCATGTTCCACTAGTCTGGAATAAACTACAAGAAAACTGCAAACCTGCTGAAACACTGACTTCCTTTAAATAAAGGCTAAAAACCCACCTACTTAGTCTTGTTTCATAATAGGTGCCTGTGTGTTTTTATGATGTAAACTGTCTTATTGCTGAAATGTGCTAAACAAATAGACCAGTAGACCAGTACGATATTGACAATAGCATAAGCTTTCCACAAAATTTTAATTTAGTTAAGAACATTTAACACTGAAATAAAACAAAACGAAAACAATACATTATACACTCACAACCAAAACCATAAATAAAATTATGAATTATGATTATGAAGTCTGTAAACAAAATTTCCTATAAAAATATTAATCCTCAGAATGGAAATGATCAAGCTCATTTTAATTAATTAATTGCTTATTGTGACAGATTTGTATACAAACAAACTTGACTTCCTGTGTGATAATCATTACATTGAAAAGCAAATTTGACACCGTTGTGTTCAGTAAAGGTCTGGGTTTGATTTTTCTAAAGTTTTCAATTTGATATACTACTGCTATAAAATAATAATTTGATTTAAGGATTTCGGCATCTCTTACCAATGCTACAAACATGCTACTGATTTATAAATGGCCGCCTGTTTGAATCCGCAGGGAAACAGAAGCAGGGCAAAGCAAACATCCGGAAGTCCAAGTCGCCTAATCTGGGTCAGGCCTACCCGGGAGGGGAGCGTCCGTCGTCAGTCCACTCTGACGGGGAATACCACAGACAAACCCAAGCACAGTGGACCTGGGAGGAGCGACCCCCGTCCACAGGTGAGCTGCTCATTTGTCTGAGAACATGATTACTGCTAAGATGAAACTTGAGGCTCCCACATACTTCATCCTAGGTCTAGACCGTTCGTATTCGCACTCACCGAGCCGTTCCTCCCCCCCCCCTGCATCTGTTTTGCTTTTTCGAAGTGGCCATGGAGCCAAAGCCACACTACGTGGATGACGACGTTGCAATTTTCATCCAGGAGTTTTTAGTCTTGCTAATACAGTTAGTCATTTAGGGAAGAACCGTGCAAATGTACGCAATTCCTCATCGCTTCAGAATAAACCTTGCTCTATAGTATCCAGGTCTCCTGCGGATACAAAAACCAATTGATCTCTGCAGCAAACTTCTGACCAATCACACAACATTTTGCACAAGAGCTCCATCGAAACAGTTCAACACTAGCCTGATATTAGACGCAGATGCACTCGGTTTTTGTCGTTCCTTTACGTGATTTCAGGTAAAATGAAACTTAAGGCTCATAAAAAAAGCTTTAATTTTGTGAATCTAAAATTAAGGACTTAACATTTTTAATTCAATTAAAGGATGTGGGTTGGCCTGAAGTACATTAATCAGAGGTCTTAAATTTTGCCGTGACAAGACTAATCTCTTATTTTCATATATAAATGTGATTGTTGCCTCATTATGCATTTCAATAGGAAATGAATGGAGAGGGAGCAACATCACCTCATGTGTGTCAACCCCTTTAAGTGTAAATTTGTTTTTTCATCACTGGCTCAGGGCTGTTGCCAACACATACAAAGCTAGGTGCAGTCTGTGCGAAAACACAAATACACTTGGCACTGAGGCCGTAGAGGGAAATTCACTGTATTTATTGTTGTTGCATTTAAAAGGTCAATAAAAATTTCTTAAATTCGACTCACTACGACCTCCAGATTCCCTAAATAAGAGCCGATTTCGGTGCTTCGGATGAAGTGCATTGGGGGCGTTTAGACCAGTTTGTCTCATTCTTCTCCTCCCTTATTGAAGGTCCCATGCCGTTTCCTTACAATCCACTGACCCTGATGAGCACACCGCCCACGTCCATGGCCTCAGCCTCTATACAGAGCCAGCAGCAGCAGCAGCAGCAGCAGCAGCAGCAGCAGCAGCAGCAGCAGCAGCAGCCACCCCCGGCCAGGGGGCAGCAGCGAGTGTGGCAGTCTCTGCTGTCGGAGCAGTACGAGACCTTGTCTGACAGCGACGACTGAACCCGAAACCCGTCGACAGCCCGGTTACCAGGGAAACGGCCTATGCTTCAGGCGGATCTGTCCACACCCCTCTCCTGGAACTAACCTCACTCTTTTTGCGAGTGAGGAGCGGATGCGGTGGTGTCATGTTGTGCTTTTTTTTTTTTTTTCTTATTATTTTTCTTTTTTTTGTTGTTGTTGTTGTTTTTGGTGCTATGGCGCCCCCTGGCGGTCAGCTTGGAGCAGCAAACAACAGGCAGGGTTCTCCGGAACAAGACTACGTATTTGCTCCAGGAGCGCTCACCTAGCCTGTCGGGAGAAGTACACGCCAACATGGAGGACGACAAACGGCGCCAGTCGAGCTGAAGAAGTTCCTTCATGTAAAAGGAAACATAAGAAGCTGTTTCTGAATTTTTTGTCTGATTCTGTAAAGATACACCCTGTCTTTAAGAAAATTTGTATGTACATAGAGTAACCTTTTTGCAGTGTTTTTCTTAACTTGTTTCTTATTTTAACGTCTCTTTTAACTTGATCCACTTTAATTGGGAAGAGGTGTGGTGTAATCTTTAATAACGCACTCGCTCTCCCAGACTCCATGCCACCAACCTGAAACTTTATTATTATTATTATTTTGTTTTTTACCATGGCTTTGCTAAGAGAGACCGGACCTGTTGTTAAAACTTGACCCCTCTGCGGATCACAGATTGTGCCGCCGTCAAACCAAGCACCACCAGAGCCTGAACCGGTGTGGACAAAAACAAAAGCTGAAGCGTTAAAATCTGAAGTCAGTCTTCGTCACACAGTGGAGCTGATGCGTGGATCGTAAATAAACAGACGGTAGAGACAACTTCTCACCCATTTGGAACAGAAAAACATCACAACAAGTTGAGATCACTGGCATCAGAGCCGAAAGGTGAAAAGTCGGAAATAAGCTTGCTGGAAATGATAATCGTTATGACTACTCCTGGACCCTGTCTGAATGATGAAAGTGAGCCAATGAGTTTATTTTTTCTTTTTCTTTCAATAGAGCTGACAACGCAGTGTTTTGCATCCCTGCAGTTTCTCTTTCCAAGCTGTCCAGAATAACGTCTTGTCAAAAAAGGAAAAAACAAACAAACAAAAAAAAAATTTCAGTGTCAGGACATGTGATTTCTTTTCAGCTTTCTTTTCTGAGGGATAATTTTGCCACGCCTTGTGAGTTAAGAGAGAAGGCAGCTTTAAAAACGATTTTCTCAGAGATATATGTTGGTGTCATTTGTATTTGTTTCTGCAGTCCCTCTTTCTTTTTTTTATTATTATTTTTATTTTTTCTTCTCCGTTTCCTGTCCTGACAACAATCTGAGCTCTGTAAAACTGTCTTCTCATTACACGAAACGCAGAAACTAACCAAACGTAAAGAATGCTCTGCACCATTGTTGCACTTTTTGTTTGCTTTGTGGCTTCGGACAACAGAAAGCATACTACCTGCTGTGTAACTTAATCGACCTCCAGCCTAGGACTATTCTAAGATGTGCTTTAACTTTTTCCCCGTCACTCAATTAAAATCTGGATGTTTGAACTTCCTTTCTTTCCTCACTGCTGGTACATAATATATTTTGGTGTTAACACCTGCATCAGTTACTGTTTTTAAGTGCATGGTACCGTTAAATGTCTAGGAGTTTGCTGTCAAAGTGATTCAGAATCTTGATAACTTAATATCTGCTTGCGTTGTGTCCGTCAACAGATGGCTCTGGAGATGACTCCTATTACATCGACGTCATAAACAGCAGTAATTCTGTTCACATTTTCTTTATGTAACAATGCCATATTCTAGCTGTCTCTCTGCTCAAGTTGGGAAACCCATTTTGCTTGAAACTTGATTTTTATTTTTTTCTCACCATTTTTCATTTCACTTTTGTTTTCCATCCTGCTTTTTAGGGATGTTATGTGTTTACAGACGCAATGACAAAAAAAGTTTACAAACTTGAATCTTAAATCCGACATGAAGCCGTAAAAAGAAAATGAATTGGAGCGTCTCAGTTTTCTTTTCTTTTTTTTTTCTTTGGTTGGTTTCTTTTTTTCCAGCTCTCTTTCAAATACACAGTGGTGACTCTTTTTGTCTATTGGAAATTGAGACTTGAAACCCCATGTGTCCTATGATGTTAAAATGCAATATTTGTATCGCACAATGTCTCTTAGTAGGCTATTACAAGAGTTCAGACCAATCGAATAAAGTGGATCAGTCCTCCACCACTGACAGATTTGTAGGTTTGTAGCTGTGCCATCTTTTCTTTTCTTTTTCTTTTGACTGCACAGTGTCATGCTTGGTTGCTGAGTTGTACTTGCAACTGTCACTTGGCTCTTTACTGGCAAGTTATTGCAATATTAAATAAAAAGAAAAGTGTCAGGTATTGCAATATAATGAAAAATATGTAATAAAAGTCTGACAGTCTGTTAGAATAGGGTAAACACACTGACAAATACCTCTTGTATACAGAAATATCACCTTCATAAAATATACATGTCGCCTGGTAACGTCACCGTCCATGTATGACACGGTAAGTATTTTCTCCCTTCTCAAAAAAAGCTACAAAAAAAATATTTACTTCAGTTTTCCACGTTTTATTTTCATATATGTACTTACTTAAATATTTTCTTGCTCCCGATTTATCGCTAAAATAAAAGTTGCTATTGAATTTTGAAAGTTAAGTCAAAATTAAAAAAAAAAAAAAGAATTAATTTCCATACTTATTTGCGACGGTGAAAATAACTTTTACTTTGAAAGGACTACGGCAGTCTGACACCGGAAGTGTTCATGTTTTGGTCGCGCCTTACTGGCTGATGAAGAGCGGAATTGCCACATACAAAAAAGAAATTGGGGGAAAAATGCGGACGTTTTTACCTGCCGTAGCACAACAGCTTTTCCGAGACATCCAGAAAATCTACGAAGAGACGAGTCAAAGTAAGAAAAGAGCGAGCGGTGATATTTGGGGCAACACGAGCGCGAGCTTGGTTGGTTTTAACGGAAAATCGTCTTGAATTCTACAAACCAACAACGGGAATTACTAATTTCCTTGTTCCCGCATTGTCTTGACAGATTTGAATCATCGGATATATATAGCGACTTGCTACTTGCTTCAAATGAAATGAAAGTTTTTGTACTTTGCTTGTACAGTGAAAGAAATGTAGCTTTTGCTAATGCAGCAAGGTGACGTACTTAACTATTTGAACAGTAGGGGGCACTGCTGTCTTAGAATTTGAACTGGATTTTATGAGCTGTGAAGAGTTTTGACGTTGCCATTAGGCCAGAACCATTCATCCCATCTATCCATTTTCTGTTCACCCTTGTCCCTAACGGGGTCGGGTGTTGCTGGTGCCGATCTCCAGCTGCGTTCCGGGCGAGAGGCGGGGTTCACCCTGGACAGGTCGCCAGTCTGTCGCAGGGCAACACAGAAACAAACAACCAAATTCATTGTTTGGAGCACACAATGAATTTGGAAAGACCAATTAACCTGGGAGTAAGCCGGAGAACACCCACGCATTCAGAGGGAGAACATGCAAACTCGGGAATCGAACCCAAAACCTTCTTGCTGCAAGGCAACAGTGCTACCAACTGCGCCACTGTGCAACCCCAAGTATTATAAATATATAGTTGTGTTGGGTCAGATTTACCCCCCAAGCCTTGAGTTTGACACATATGGAAGGAAACCCAATAGGAGGAAATGTACGCAAATTTCTGATTTTGACGACATTAATAACACATCTCTAGGCCAGAACCACCTATCTTTAATACAAATCAGTTAGCAGGGGTTTTCAAAGTATGAAAGGGTGAGCCCCCCTCCAAGGAGCACAATGCCTGCTGCGTCCCCCCCCAATAATCAACCCACACAGAAACAAATGCCACTACAAAACACCTTCTAATTGCTTTTATTTTAGAACCATCTCATCTTTTAAAATGATACTTTATCTGAATGAAATTTAACACATGAACATTTTAAAACATTTCCTCCCATTTTAATTATTTTATCAGGGGCTTTGTATAGCAAATATGCCCTTTTTTCATTTTTCTAATGATAAGAACAACCCCAAACTCATTTTTCAATTGTTTTCTCAAACAAACGTTACATCTGAGATTCTGAGTTTAATGTTTGAGATACCAACAGTGTTTTCACATCTTAACAAAAACATTTTGATCAGATCTTTGGAACACATCTGTAAATGTTGCACATTTCCTTGAAATTAAAAAATAAATAAAAAACCTAAGTAGTTGCAAAATTTTGGAGCTCTTTTTGTGGCTCATCTAAACAATTTATCTCGAGCTAAAAGAGTGTGCTGTATGAAAGAGAGGAGGCATACAAAGGAAAAAACAATTACGCGCGCTATGCGCACCCTTTCTTTTTCTATCACGGTCCTGAATCATGTGTAACTCATTTTATTTATGATTTTAACTAAATTGGCAATTTGGCAACACATTGGCAACATTACTGTTCAGCTCACCTTAGTTTTAATGGGAACAATGTGCTTGTGCTTTTGATGCGCAAATCCGGTTAATGCGGGGTTGCACTGTGGAGAGGTATAACCGCAGATCATCTTCAACCAGCAGCCTTGACCGGTATTTGCTTTTTATCATTGCGAGTGCGGAAAACCCACATTCGCAGAGATAGGTTGAAGTGAAGGGGATGAGCACGTTCACTGCCTTCGTGGAGAGCTGTGAAAATTCAGTCCCTACTGACAGCCAAAAGTGCGCGAGTGACACATTTATTTTTTCCCTCGCACCGTGCCTCCCCTGAAGTGCTCTGGCGCCCCCTAGGGGAGGCGCGCCTCACACTTTGAAAACCGCCGTTCTAGACCAAATTTACCACAGGGGCCCGGGTAGTCAGTGTTTTATGGAGACACTAAAAAAAAGGTTAAACACAAACAGAGCAATATTTCATCATTTAATATGTGAACCAAAGAGCCTCTTGTGTCTCCAGAGATTCATGTTGCAGATCCCTGATCTAGCAGATGGAAAGTTGATCCTACCTCAATACAGCAGCTAAAAGTGCAGCACTATAATTTTTAATTCATTGTTAAAATAAAATTGTGAAAGTTTAAAAAAATATCAACCACTAAATATTTTAAAAAGACATTTATTTAGTATAATTTCTTCAGAACCTCTCTTGGGCCCCGTCTAGAACTGCCCCTGACCTGCAGGTCTGGGTCTGGTGCATTTTTACTTCGTATATTTTTTTCTTCATTGATTGGAAGTCAGGTTATCCAAACTGGTAAACAATATTAATAAAAATATTAATAATTAATTTTAATTAATTAATTAATACATTAAATGATCACTGAACAACTATTCATAAAATGTATCAACATTTGTGAATAAAACACACAAAAAGTAATGTAATGTAGAAAATATTGATGTATTTAGTGTTAATCTATTAGTATGATTTGTTCTTTAACTGGCCACTTATTTTGGCTAATGCTATTATTTGTTAAATATCCAAACTCAGCATCCTAAGCAATAATATTAATCAAACTAAAATCAACTAAAATCACAATAAGAAACTGAATCAATCATAGCAAAATGTTCTGTACCATATCAGCCTCAGGAAATGATTGAGGATGAAGAGACTCTGATTTCTGGTTCTTTAGATTCTGACGGGTCTGCAGATCCTCTCCTGATCCATTCTGTCCAGCAAACTGCGCAACGACGGACACGTTGTTTTTGTCGATCGATGTTCACAGTACCCATCCTCTCTGAAATTGTTCAGCTTATAATGCGCATTTTTTTACTCACGTCTGTATTTTTTAAAGCGTTTTTTCTTCTAACGCTATCTTTGTCCAGAGGTAAAAAGATAGCTCACTGCGGCTGCATTGTGTCCGTCTCTAGGCAACTGTGACGTTCAGCATCTGTCCGTATCGTTCAGGGGTCCGTTAGCTCCCGCCACGACAGTGTAGCTGACCTTAATATTTCCTGTGTTTTATTTTGGCAATTACTGTTAAACTTAGTGTTGATGTGTTTATTATAGGCATGTCTATCGGTTGAATACGGGACACACATTTAACAGCCCAAATATAGGGACCACTACATATTTTACGGGTGGCAATCCTATTCAGGGGTGCTGAGACACAGGACTAGATACGCCACTGCTGTACCAAGTTTCATATCTCTACAATGGACAATATAACCTATGTCAGTTTAAGGGCTGCTATAGAGCAGTTTCTCCATGCCCGCTTTTGATTCCATTGAAATCCCAAAATTTTTAACATACAGTTTGGTGAGGTTTTGAATATGGTAAGGCCTCCAATAAGTCACGTAAAGTTGCTGAATAATAATAAGAAACCTTGTTGTTATGATATGCCTTTGCAGTGCTTTCACTATCGGGTTTACTTCTGGCTCAGGTCTCTAAAGTTAGTCAGTCAGGTTGAATCGGGCTTGGACACAATGTCTATGGACTCAGTTCGAGTCGGATTGGATATTTTAGTCCTGAACCAAACTCGAGTGCAGATTTCTTGGCACTGTGGAGCAGGGCCGGCCCAAGCCTCCCTGGGGCCCTAAGCGAAAAGTGCTTTTGGGGCCCTCTAGATCTGATAACAATGTGGACTGGCTGCAATCAGCAGCCCGATCATTAGATCATTAACACACCTGCCTTGAACTTATTACATCTCTGGTAGTGCTGTTTACATTATATACATGTATAATAGGACACATTTATTGGCCAACTTTCTGGGAGCCGATTCCCTTATTTTTGGGGGATTGTGATTGGCCGATACTTACATGTGAAGCTGATCTCATCCCCTAATTTTATCTTTGTCAGCAAATGTTTAAAAATCAGCCTCTGTCCTCTTCTGCTCTACAGTGAGCGGTTTGACTGACACACTGGCCCACCAGTTCAGGTCTGAACGTTTGCAGTTAACAAGATTCGCCCCTCTGTTGTCAATTCAGTGACTTTCTTGTGTAACCGGGTTCTGCTTCACTCCACTGTACCAGGCCGGCCCAAGTTACCCCTCGACTCTGCGTTGTGTAGTTTTTTAATGACGACAAGGAGTTTCTGGGTGATCAGGCAGTTTATTTTCTGAATGAGAACATCGGGATCTGAATCAGTGCAAGGGCTCAGCTTCTCTCAGCACACTCTCGTGCAGCTTTCACAGATTGGTCGTAATAACAGTAAAACATTCATATTTTAAATGGACAATGAAGAATACAATAATAAATGATATACCTGAATGAGAACATCGGGGTTCGAATCAGTGCAAGGGCTCAGCTTCTCTCAGCACACTACAACAGAACATTATGTCAGCTTTTAATTTAGTAAATGACGTGTTTTACAATATTAACAAAACTAAAAGTACAAAATTGGTGCCAGGCACATGTCTAGTAAATAGTCGTTACGCACTATTTGTCTAAGTTAATAAAAATTATGTTTCATGTGTTGCTAACACTTTTCTACACTGTGTGCTAAAGATTGCAACTCACCTCTCGTGCAGCTTTCACAGACTGGCACTGAGTACAGAGGCCAGCAACATATAACCAGCCACACAGAGAGGGGGGCGCTATTTCCCCATTGCACTGACATATAAAGCAAGTGGGATTCTACAACCTAAACACTGTTACATTTGCTATATTTAGCAACATTTCAGACAAAAAAAAAAGTATATCGACCAAAATCTAAAATCGGCAGGTCAGACTCTTTAGAGATCCGGGGATCGGATAGAAAACTGCAATTGGTGCAGCCCTACACACATATTCATGACATTCTGTGATTAAATAAATATGTGTTACTCCAATAGCTAAAATGTAATTTATACCACGTGACTCTTTCTCCCCTGGAATGTGGACTGGTACCGGTACTGGACTGATTCTATGCATTCAAATGATTTTAACAGAAGTTTTGCATAACTTAGAAGTTGATGTAAAAATAATGTTTGTTTTAGCCTCAAAATCATTATGCTCAGCAGCAAACAACTAATCCCAACTACAGGGTTAGTTGGGATTCGTTGTTCCCAACTAACCCTGTTAGTCAGTTGGGAACAATTAGCTATGCTCATTAATGAGCATAGCTGCTCATCGATGTAGCAGCTATGTAGCCTGACGTAAAAACATTTTGCTAGACAATATCAATCATTGAAAAGTTTTAATTATTGTTATCAAAAGTTATCAAACACTGCGTTTTGAAGTAAAAAATACCTCAGAAATATACAGAACCAACTATGAGAATCAACTAATTTAAAGTTTAAACTCAGTTTCATACAAACACAAAGAGCTTAGCATAAATGTTTGGCTGTTGAACTGGAGCATTCAAGTTAATTTTCTATTTGCAGCTTTACAAATGTTTTACATTACATTACTAAGACAAATTAAAACAAACCTTTATCTTGGCTTTTTTTCTCTTTTTTCCCTCCCTGAAGAATAAGTCCTTTGTTGAGACATTGTTTTGCTTACTTATCTTCTGACCGGAGCTTTGGATGTTTGGATGCTCTGCACATTGCACAGCAGCTCGTTACTGGGGAAGCATGCGGTACTTACCCCGGCCACCAGGAGGCCCCACGAGGAATTTTTTTTTTCTTTTTATCAATAAAATAATAATTTATAAATACATTATTAAATATATATTATTGTAAAAACAAATAACTTCATGGTGAAATTGTATGTTTTTGATAGTATAATGACATAAATTATTAAAAAAAATAAAATAAAAAATCAGCTTTAGAAGGGGGCCTCTTAGTGGCCCTGGGGTCCTAAACGGCTGCTTAGTTTGCTTATGCCTTTGGCCGGCGCTGATTATAATGACATAAAAATTATTACTGAAAAAACAAATCAGCTTCACTGAGGGAGGCCTCAGTGGCCCTGGGGCCCTAGGTGGCTGCTTAGTTTTCTTATGCCTTGGGCTGGCCCCGCTGTGGAGACAAAGCTAGATGTGTTTATTTGTTTTATCTCTGATGGAGTCTGCATTCTTTGTTCTACTTGTTGAATATTAATTAAACAAAAAAAAACATTTGATGGGTAAAAATATATGACAGAATTTTTAATGACACCATCAGTGAAAATGATGGACAACAAAAATATCTAGCACAAACTCCGTTCAAGAAATATCCATTGAGGTACAACAGACAAGACATGTCATTCTATCATTGTGGTGCAGGTGTCCCAGGTTATAGTTCAGAAAACGGTTGAGGAGAAGACGGACATTGAGAAACAAGCATTTGTGGAAGAGATGACGAAGAAGGAAGCTTTAGAAAGGTACATTTTATCCACGTTTTCAGCGCTACAATGTTTTTGATATGACTATATTGCTGATTTTGATACAGTAATATTTAGATGCTTTTTTAATTCATCTCATGAAATGTACAGATATGAAACTTGCAAAAGAACTCTGCAAGCTCATCTGGCTAAAAATGAACAGAACTTTAGGGATGTCCCTTCTGACTTAATCTCCCTGAAAGCCCTGCATACACGACTCCAAGAAATACAGGTACATGTCAGAAAATGACAAAAAAAAACCCCAGATCAATCACAGTGATGAGCTACGGAATTTGACTTGAGCTATTTCCCTCCACAGTTTCTGAGACAGGAGACTGAGTTACTGTGGTCTGAGTATGCAAACCAGTGTTCCCAGTTTTCTCAACTGAGAGGGGACTCTTCGCTGGAGCAAGAGAAGGCGGAGCTGCTGGAGCTCTGGCGCAGCCAACAGACAGACCTTCAGAGGAGAGGCAGCTCACTGGGTGCTGCCCTCAGACAGATTGATTCCACAGAAAACCACCTGGTGGACTTTAATGACCGCCTGGACCGCTATCTGAGACAATCCAAAGATATTACTGGCTTCTGCCTGGCCAGCACCAACATCCTGAAAGATATCAAGGTCTGCTGTCAATGTCCCTTGTCAACCATTCAGCTGTGCAAAATGCTTGGGGGGGACATGTATGTGTTTAATTTGTTCTCACAACTAGGAGTGGGAGTTTCCTATCAGAATTCACACAAGGAGAGTCCAAAGTCAAAGCATCCCTTACCCGATATTTACAGTCATAATCAATAAATAAAAATATTAAGTTCATTTTTTCAATATCTCAATCTAGAACACCTTATATGGATTAATTACACAAAACTGTTTTTTTTTTCAGGTCTTTATTTCTACAAATAAATATTTTTGTTACAGCTAATGAAAACACCACAATTCAGAATAGAATATTACACCAGAACACTAAAAAAACACCTTTTAATAGAGTAATATGGACTTAAGACCAACTTAAAAGCTACTTTAAATTGAACAAACCACATTCAAATTTACTAATTTATTAAATATGACTGTATGTGGTACATGAGGTAATTTATTAATGTATTTGATCTTGATTTACTTTTCAAAGGTAAATCAAGATGGCAGCATTTACCTTTTAAATGCTGCCATTTAAAATGTAAATCTAATCAAATGGGAACAGATCTTGGCATATGTTTTCATGATTAATCAACACAAAAATTGTCTTGTTTCCCCAAAGGAGCTCCATGACAATATTCATAGTGAGTTGGATCAGTTGTCCCGACTGGACCCTGAGTCCAGAGACCTGGACAATGGAGAATGCTTCTGTCTGATTCGAGAAGTTGAGACGCATAAAGCCAGCCTGGATCAGCTCCGACAGCAGGTCCAGAAGAGCGAAGCGGCAGCCCGTGCACTTGACCAATTTCTCATCTCACTACGCAAGGTAGATGATGACATATTTGGGGTCCAAGGTACCTTCTGCACTGATTCTTTGGTCCTGCAGGACTGTCGCTGCAAGCTGTCTCTGATCAGACAGAGCATTGACAGTCTGAAAGAAAAGGCACCTCAGCTGGACCTGCTCCTGCAGGGAGCAAGGCTGACTGTAACTAGGGATGGTTCCCCAGCTTCCTGTCTTGACATGGTGACTGTCTTGCTGAGAAGCCTAGAGGAGGCTGATAGTGGACTGGCCAGCCAGCAGAGAGGCCTTCAGAAAGAGACTCCAAGCAAATCTTTTGGTCTAAGAAAAAGGATAATACTTGGAGAGCTGAGGAAGCTTCAGGATGTGATTGAAAAACATGGCTTGAAAGAGCCCACCATGCCTGCTGTGCAGCACAGGTATTTCATCATCTAGTTTCATTTGCATTTCATGTTAGTATTAGTTTTTGCACTTAATTTTAAGGACATTTCTCCTGATAAAGTTTATTCTTCCCTAATGAATTCCTCTTTTTTCATTGTGATAGGTTTCATAGGTCAAAATAGTTAGAATTCTTTTAATATCGTAAGCTATGAAATATGAGACAGAAAAATGAACAAAATAAAGTGAAAAAAAGGCATTACATGTTGAAAGCATTTGCATATATATATATATATATATATATATATATACATATAGGAAGGAAACTGTCCCAGTGTGAAAAGTATGGGGATTTTAATGCAAATAGTACATTGTGGGGTAAATACACAAATTTCTATTTTTAGAAATTTTCTAAAAATAGAAAATTTCTAATTTCTATTAGAAATTAGAAATTTCTAATAGAAATTAATTTCTATTGAAGAATTAATAGAAATGCAAAATATTGTATGTTATAACGATGGGAGGGGAACTCATCCACATGTCCCCTCATGTGGATGAGGGGACAAAATGCAAACTTTATCATTACAACAATTCAGGAAGCTATTGATAAAATTGAGAAATGGCCATTTAAATGAGGGTTTAAAACAAGGGTTACAATATTTACACACAAAAACATACATACTCTAATTGTTATATAAATAACAATTAGAGTAGAATGTATAAAGTTTCTAAGAAAATGGTTTGATGAGAAAATAACATGGAATATGCATATACAAAAAAAAAAAATATTGAAAAATGTAAAGAAGTCCTACACATTTTGAGATGTTTAGCTAGAAGTGATTTTGGGGCAGAAAGAGTAGTTTTGCAAAAAATCCTGTATAACAAGATTTTACACAGGATTGATCAGATAAAATATAGATTATTGAAGTGTTGTTTATGGTTCAGCAGTAAAAACAGATTTGGAAAAAACTGGACAATATTCAACATCAGGCATTAAGGAAATGTACAGGAGCATTTAAAACCATTCCAACAGCAGCACTTAAAGAGGAGATGGGATAAATGCAATTAGAATTAAGAACACAATTAGCAATAAACTACTGAATCAGCTTACAAGGAAATATGCTGTTGAAAAATTGCTCCATATCTCAAGTCCATCAAGCAATGCAAAGCGTCGGATGCAGTGGTGTAAATGCTCTACCACTGGACTCTATAGCAGTGGAGGTGCTTGCTCTGGAGTGGTGAATCATGCTTCTCCCTGTGGCAATCGGATGGACGAGTCTGGGTTTGGTGGTTGCCAGGTTGCTAGGGGGATGTTACTTCTCTGATTGCATTGTGCCAAGTATAAAGTTTGGTGCAGGGGGGATTATGGTGTGGGGTTGTTTTTCAGGAAATGGGCTTGGCCCGAGCCTGCACAATGGCACAGTTGGTAGCACTGTTGCCTTGCAGCAAGAAGGTCCTGGGTTCAATTCCCAGCCTGGGGTTTTTCTGCATGGAGTTTGCATGTTCTCCCTGTGCATGCGTGAGTTCTCTCCAGGTTCTCCGGCTTCCTCACACAGTCCAAAAACATAAGGATTAGGTTAATTGGTCTGTATAAATTCTCCTTAGGTGTGAGTGTGTGCGTGCCTGGTTGTTTGTCCTGTCGGGCTCCGTGTTGCCCTGCGATGGACTGGCAACCCGTCCAGCCTCTCGCCCATTGACAGGTGGAGATAGGTACCAGCACCCCTGCTGACTCCAATGGGATAAGAATGTAAATTAATGGATGGAATTAATGGATTGGCTTGGCCCCGTAGCTCCAGTGAACAGTGAAAGGAACTCTGAATGCTTCAGCATATCAAGACATTTTGGATAATTCCATGTTCCCAACTTTGTGGGAACAGTATGGATCTGGACCCTTCCTCTTCAAACATGACTGTGCACTAGTGTACAAATCAAGGTCCAGAGTCTGGCGTGGATGAACTTGCAAAGAGTCCTGCACAGAGCCCTGACCTCAACCCGATGGGGATGAATTAGAGCAGTGACTGACAGCCAGGCCTTCACGTCCACACACTCATTTGTGAGTGTGTGACCTCACAATGTGCTTCTGGAAGATTGGTCAAACATCCCCATGAACACACTCCTAAATCCTGTGAACAGCCTTCCCAGAAGAATTGAAGCTGTTCTAGCTGCAAAGGGTGGACCGACGTCATATTGAACCCTATGGATCAGGAATGGGATGTCACTTAAGCTCATATGTGAGTCAAGGAGGGGGAGCGAATACTTTTGGCAAAATAATATATGTTTGCTACTATCATTTGGGCACAAAGTGCATTGACATGAAATAATGCAGCCGACATAAATACAGAGACCTGTTGAGGAAAGTTTGACTGGAAAGCCATTCGGCTCTGTTTTATTCTATTCCTAAATAGCACTAGCTTAACAAAATTTTACAACCTGTGCACGTTATGCTACTTTTGTCGCACTGCCTTCAATGAGTGCGGGAAATTTTAGTATCGAAGAGCTGCATGTGGCTTGAGAACCGCAGGTCTGCCACCACTTGTATAGCATCTCCAGCCTGCACTTGTGATTATAGACATGAATACGTATGTTATACATATTCATGTCATACAGTTTCATGTATCATGTCTATAATAGTGAGCAACAGCCTGTCTTAATAAGACACTGATGTACTACTACTAGTTGTGATAATGAAATCATGTGAGAACAAACATAATGAATGGTGTTTGTTCTTGTTTGTTTTCTCTTTGCTGCAGTATAACTTTTTTGAACATATTTTATTTTCATATTTGTTAAAAATCTCGCTATCTCCTGAAAGTAGAAGATGAGAGAGATAATCTATGAAAAAGTCAAGTCCCTCTGCCTCTTCTCTGTGCCCCTAAGAGCATTTGTAAAAATACACTGCTCTGAACCAAGACACCCAATCAGAGCAAGTAGGAGTTTGCAGCTCACACAGCCGTTGTTCACGTTGAAGCTAGTGGTATCCTGCTGCTGCTGCTGTTGTGCTAATGACAGAGAAACAAAGCAAATTAATAGGAAAACATCTAATTTCTGGATTAGTTCCTGGTCCAAAAACCATGGTACAGGTACTAAAGAAGACCTATGACAAAAGCCAAACTAAAAATAAAGAATAAGTCTGGAATAAAGAGGATAAATATCAGAGCGGCAGTTAGCTACATCTCTACCTGGCAAGTAAGTATCTCTGCTTGATTTGATTTATTTTTAAATAAAAGTAGCAATTAAGATATTGTTATAATATTACTGGTGATGGCAAATATCTGGTATTATTCTGTAGTTTGATGCTGCACTCTAAGAAAGTTGTAGCCGGATGGTGATGTATTTTAGCATTACTTGCTAACTCAACCTCAATCTAAATATTGTTTTGATACCTATGCTTATTTGTCCCAACATAGTTTTTGAATCAGAATTAAATGCATTTACATTTTGTGAAATTATTTTATTGTGGGCTGCGCCTGTCAAAAATAAAAAGTACATGAAATATTACAAAAATGTTTACATTTACACTCGAGTCAACTGCTTGCAATCCTGAGTAACACAAAGTTTTGTGTTTCACATAACAGCCTTCTGATTTTGTAATATATTATTCCTATTCTATAACACCTCAGGACTGAAAAATGTATGCTATGCAGCTGTACAGGATATACTTGGTTGCAGATTCATTTTTGTGAATAAATTGTGAATAAATTTGAGAATGCATGAGCAATGTATAGCCTCAATAGTGATCATGTATGTAAGTGAAATGGCAAAAATAATTTAATGATATTCATGATTTGTCAACGAGTGGCCGCTGGACTCCTGTCAGCATGCTCCCTTGGAGGAGCACAGAGAAGATCCGGCCTATCCAGTGTTATCAGAAATCGCAGTGAATACTGGCTAACGGAGGCTCATGTTGACTCTTTCGACCTAAAACCATTAGACCAGTTGACCCACGTCAACATGGTGTGCTTTCCGGTGTGCCAGCTCCCACCACACAGGAGCTATTGGAGACGCGAGTCACCAGGGGCCCGGGTAAGAAGTAAATGTTTATATCAAACCATCACAGCTGCTTAGTACCTTCCCAATAAAAACTTTTTTAATCTTAAAAAAGAAGGCCTCATTTGGTCAAGACATAATTTTATTTTTGATCATGAATATCTTTAAAGTGCATGCTTTAAAAATATTTAAAGCATATATCCTTGCCACAAATGTCTGGCATGTCAAATGAGCCAGACATTTGTAAATAAAAATGCCAGGCACATCTCATTGTTTATGCTCTTTCAACAGGTCAGATATTGCTCCAGACACAGAAGCCCATGAAGGAATTGTTTGTTCACATATTTACTTGTACAGGAGTACTTTGCAACAAAAACTGATTTATTTTACACATAGGCTAAATAAAACATTTTAAGACATTATTCCACATTTTAGTGAGATTCCTTGACATTACATGACTAATATATAGCCAGAGATTTTCATCAAGTTACCATGCTATTATTCTAACCGACACTTTGATAATGTGTGTGGTAAAGTTGTCCTTTTGTTCTCAAAAGTAAGCAATTGGGAATAAATAATTTTTAAACCCTTTGTTGAGAATGACTATATTAGAAATGTTTTGAATATGTAAAATATTTATATGCAGAAAGAAAGCATTAAAATTTTCAAATGCACACAACACTGCAGCTATATTCTCCTTAAAATAAATCCGCTGTACTGGCCATAAAAATTTACATGTCTATACCTGGAAATCTGTCCTGGATTGTCCAAATATACCAGTTTGGGATAACTGCTATGTGACCAGGACCCAGGACCAGGACCTAGGACCAGTCAGAGTCTCCATGGGGCCCAAAGTGAAATTTGGGCCCCATGGAGACTCTGTGAAATAGAGGCTATTTCTGATAATAATGTAGACTGGCTGCAATCAACAGACGATTAGGTCATTCACTAAACTAAACTTATTTAATCTCTGACAGTGCTGCTTACATTATGTTCTATGTGCATGTATAAGATAGGATACACTTACCAGCCAGCCAATTTTCTTAATTTGGCAGGTGGGTAATTGGCCGATACTTACTTGTAAAGCGCATCTTATCCCGTGACCATACCTACCTTAGCAAAGGTTTAAAAATCAGTCACTGTCCTCTTCTGCTCTGCAGGGAGAGGTTTAACTGACAGACCGACCCATGAGGTCATGCCTGCATGTTTGCTGTTTACAATAGTCACCCTGCTGTTGCAACATTTTTAAGCCCAATGTCAGTGAGAACGTTGCTTTGTATTTATTTGTGCCTTTTTTGTTTACACTTTCAGTGAGTTTCTTGCTGTATTTAGCAACATTTCAGACAAAAATTGGTATCTGTCAAAATCAAAATCGGCAGGTCAGTCTTTTTAAAGCTTGGAAATTGGTGATCAGACAGAAAACTGCAATTGGTGCATCCCTACTTAAGATGGAATACATACACACATATTTATGGAAGCCAGTTTCCGCCACTCTGTTAAAAAAAAAATAAAATAAAGTATCTTATTATAAAGAGATATACTATCTCATGTTTGAGATAGTATCAAATATCAAATATCTCATTATAATGAGATACTGTCTCAAAATAATGAAATACATACATAGGTACGTAGACTCATGCTACATAGGCTCAGGGTGACGTTTGGAGACTGTGGAGGTTGGACCCCCCCCTTTCGAATTGGTTCAGTCCACCGGTACCGGTTTCACTTCATTGTCGGTTGCGCCTGCCGCCTCCAAGCACCAAACACTAGCTAAACATAGCTGTGTACAACGGTAAGAAATGTGGTTTTGCTAAATGAAGCTAAGTCTGTAATATAAGCTAGCAGAGTATGAAATAATTTGGCATACTTGACGACTGTCGCTCGTGAAGATAGCTTAGGAAGATGCATTCATATCTTTGAAGCTAATGTTTTCTGTTTTTTACTTTGTCAGTCCACAACTGACTTTCTGGTAACTTTAGTTAATACCCGAGGATTACGTGCTGCTTTTATTTGTTGTAATAACACATGTTGAGTTTACCACAAAGTCGTGGTGTAATAACTGGTGAGTAGTTTGTAGATGTTGCCTCTCGCTCCCAAACCACTGCGATACCAAAACAATACCTGTATGCCTATGTATTTTTTTTTAATATGTCAAAGCATTTTATGTCACGTTCTCTGTCTCGCTCTCTCTTTCTCTCTCTCTCTCTCTCTTTCTGTCTCTTTTTAATAATTTCTAAATAATTTAAATAACTGTACCCCAAGTAAAGAAATGTAAAAAAAACAAACAAAAAAAACAAAAAACAAAACTTTTTGTTTGTCTGCAAATCTATTTTATTGATTTAATCAGTAAGTTCAAGTAACAACCAAAACAATATGTGCTTGCTTTTGTACAGTGCAGGTTGTTTCAGAAAGACAGAAGACTGGACGGTGGGGAGCAGCTGCATTTTCACAAGCCTTTTCTGATCACACAAGAGGTATTAGTGACTTCTCTGTTGTAGCGTGTGTCTCCAGTTCTCCATAGAAAGACCTGTACGTGCCACAGATGGTTTAATTTTCAGTGTTTTTCCTTTTCTACTGCTAAATACAGGGTCAATATGGAATGGTACAATTCTTTATCACCAATAAATATTGTCTTATCTTTTCTGTGAATTTAAAGAAGTTACTCAAGATGTGTCCATTTTAAAAGTAAAACCGCTATGTATGCATATATTTGTGTAATTACACTAATAAAATAACTGGTAAAAAAAATGCTAAATATTTGGTGAAAGAACTTATTTGTAAGATTGAAATAGATAAAGTTTGCCTTAGTAAAATCATTTGACAAAAAAACATAGTGCTGAATGGCATTATGAATGACTATATTATGATTAATTTTTCAGGTAAAATTATTATAATTTGTAGTATGACTTTTCATTATATTGGAAATATGTGATGATGACCTTGTATATCTTCCCTTGCAGTGTATGATCACAGAATGGATGACCCGAATGATTTCCTGAGACAAAGGAATATTCCTGAGAAAACTATGGAGACCATGCTGAGAGAGAAGGTACTAGCTGAAAAAAAATCAGCATTTCAAAAACTACAGTTTTTTTAAAGCATGTGTCTAGCAGTGTTATCCAATTTAATTCAAATAATTAGCATGCAATTCTAATTCTATTTTTGTAGTTTTAAACAAATTATATGTTATTGTCCTAATTTAGATTGATACCAACGTCAGATGATTTATTATTTGCCAGCATAGCCCTATTAGGATACCGTAAAAAGAAAATGACCTTCAAACAAAGCTGATTAGAGCGCCTGAAATAAAAGATGGGTAAAAGAACTGCTCATGAAGATGGCTGCGGTACAGAAAAAGAAGAGCAATCTGAAACAACTGTAAAGAAGAATGCTCTGAAGTCAAAGAGAAAAATAGAATATTCTGGTTTGTGCAGCACAGCTGTGAGCCTGTTTAAAGGTAGGTCATCGAAACTCAACAAAGGCTCTTTTTCTTCTAAAATATATATACTATCAATGATTTGGAATCTGTAATGATTTTTGCGGAAAAAAAATTTTTTTGCTAATACTTACTGTTAGTATTAACTACGAAATGTTTGTACTTAATAAATGTTTGTATTAGATGTTGTATTAAGTATTTTTAAGCCATGGGTTGTTGTCACGTATGAATGACATTTGGACTTTTACATTAGCAAGTAGGGTTAGGGTAGTTAAGTAAAAGTTGGATAAATCATAGAGCACAAACTGTTCAAAACTATTTTTATGTGAATTGCCATGGGGTTCTTTGAATACTTACCCTTAATCTTTAATCTTTTAAAAAATTTCAGTTGCTAGTGCCAGAAATTTTTGGAGCACAAAATTACCACACATTTACGTAAATTTTAGTTACACATGAAACATCTTTTTAAGTTATCATTTGTAATGTAATCAGTACAGAATTTACATTCTCCACATTATCTCAAACTGAGAAAAATAAATATGGTTATTTATTTATTTATTTGCTCTTTCCCTGGTAATTTCTTTGGTTATAAAATATGCAGCATTTAATGTCAATTACTTTATTATTTTTGCAAAAGAAATGTCTTATTGTAAGGAGTAAAGATATTATACCAGACATGCACAAGTTCTGCATTTTCAGATCTCTTAACTTTCAGGGCAGCAGACAAATATTCTGTCTCTGGAAAGCCATGATACCAGACAACAAAACGTAGCTGACTTTTGTTTTGCATTAATTAATTGTTAGTTGACACAATAAATCATAAGAGGTAAAGTGAAAATGACTGTAGGAAATGTTTAGAAGTTCACAGGCAGAACAAACAAAAATAGAAACTGTTAATTGTATCTTTTTATGAGACACAACTTTGTTGACAGTTGTACTTTTTACATTGCATTCATATTCATAAAATTTTCTGATTTTTTTTTCTCTTTTTTGCACATTGGATGTCTTTTGTGGAAGGTTTTTAAAAGGGTCTTCTTTTTTGTTTTACTGGGCACAACTTGGTACATTTCTTTATCTTAAGCTTATCAAATGAGTGCATTATGCAACAAGGAAAGTTTTTGTAAGCACTTGTGATTTATTTTTGGGAATGTCAAAATAATGGATTGTTCTTTGTTGGCAGAATGCAAAAATAAATATATTCTGAATAAAGTATGCAGTCTGTTTTTGATTTGCTGTTGCACTTTAAATAAATTGATAAATAATAGTGAAACAATTTTAAAAATATATATGTCAAGAGTAATGATAACATTTGTACTCTTATCAAATTCATAACTGCAAACAATAGCATATTGTTAGGAAAACTAGTCTTTTAAGTAGACCATAGACAAATTATAACTAACTCATCCAATTTAGTTTTACACTGTTTACACAGGACATAGTGAAATAATATCAGACTTGCTAGATGTTTTTGTGGACTTGGATGATTTAGAGAAACTATTTCTCTAACCCGTCACCGGTCATTTGACGGTGTCTTAAATAAAGATTATTAATTTCATAGGTAACACTTTATTTGACAAGGTGTGCATAAGACTGACATGACACAGCCATAAACATGAAGGAGTCTTTATGAATGTCTATGACTGATGTCATTAAGTGTCATTTGGTAAATAATGACAATTTTAATGACATGACAAAAAAAGAAGACAATTTTAATGCAAAGTTGCATTAAAAGTCCTTTAAAAGTGCCAACTTTACATTAAAGTGTTGTTATTTACAAAATAATTTTTATTTTGAGATACTATCATTATTTTAACAACAGCGGAGTCAGTCACTCAGCAGCAGATCTAACCCACGTCCCTCCTGACCTTCCCTCTCCTAAGTGAAATTAAAGCTGAGTGAGTATGTAACTTTATAAGTTGTTGACAAAAGCCAGCAGCATACAACTTTATAAAAAATATGTTTTTTAACTTTATAAAAAATATATTGTTTTTACATATTTGTTAAAACTGTCATTATATTGTGAAAGTATGGCAGGAGAGATAATCTGTGAAAAATCTATTTCCTCTGCTTTCTCCCAGTGCTAGAAACAGTGGCAGGGGGGCTTGAGATGATGGGGGGTGGAGGGCAGGCGAACAAACGTAAGATGGGGCGGAGAGGAGTAAATAGACCAGGGGAGAGATGAACATTGGTCTGGGGACCAGTAGACCAGGGGATGAAAATCAGAATGGGGGGAACAATACGGATGCTTATGGCACCTTCGTTCGTCAAACTAAGAAACTCGTCTACCAGCCATGTACCGCCACGATGCGCTCCGTCACTCATTTGTTCAGACCGGGATGATATGAAATTTATTATGCAGTTCATCATAAAGTTACACTTACACTGTAACCATCAATTGCCCAGCATGTTCAGTCTATCTGCTCACCTGTACGAATACTCCTGCAGCACTCGCTCTTTCCGCTATTCACTTTGAACCAGCAGCTCCTGGAGGAGAAAGGTTGCCATACTCCAGGCATCGCGCCAGTCATTTTAAGGATTCTTATTAGTCCCCCCAAAATTATGAAAACCCGTGCCTTTTCATCAATCAATAAAATCCCCAGGCACCGAACTTGAAAATTGGACGTTATATGCTGCTGGCTTTTGTCAACAACTCAGACGTGGAAGTCACAGCTATGCGTAATGCAAATAATGTTCTGGCCGGAACACGGTGCGCTAAATAATAAAACATAAATTAACGAAGCTTCAAGGCAGGTAAATTTTCCTTGAAGAAATTTAATAACCAAGGTACTCTAATCATTACAGGAATTGTTTCAGCCCTAATTTGCATACTGTATGCAGATTGTTGCATATGAAATTTATGAGCAGTAAATATTGTGATAATATCAGTATTGGACCAAAGAAAGCAAGGCAGTTACAGGGCTATAAAATTGTGACGCTTTGGATTGGTCAGATAGACTCAAACAAATTGTAATAGCAGCTGCTAAGGGGGGGCCCAATCTAATTTTTTGTCATGGGGCCCAAGATTCTTGGCGGCTCCCCTGGCAAGATGTAAAAACATTTTTGCTAGAAAAAAGTCAACATTGAGAAATTTCAATTACTGTTATCAAATGTTATCAAACATGCTGTTTTGAAGCCAAAAAAAAACTCAGTGATTTTAGGGCAAACCACGAGGATCAACTCATTTAAAGTTAAAACTCGGTTTCACACGGATACAAAGATACTAGGATAAATGTTTGGCTGTTGAACTGGACTGTTCAAAATCGCTATCAAGCAAAGTTTCTATTAACAGCTCCACAAATCTTTTTGACCAATATTACATTACCAAGACACATTAAAACATACCTTTATCTTGGCTTTTTTTCCTACTGTTTCTCTTTCTTTTCTCTCTCCCTGAAGGATAGGTCCTTTTTTGCTACATTGTTTTGCTTACTTATCTTCCTCCGGAGCTTTGGAGGTTTGGATGCGCATTACATGGCAGCTCAGATTGGTTAAGCGAGATGTACTGTGGCCACCAGGGTGGTCCCAAGAGCAATTTCTTTTTTTTTTTTTTTCTTTTTTTTCGTCCATATAAAAAAATAATTTCTGCATACATTATCAAATCTATATTATTTTAAAAAAACACTCACAACTATACCATGAAACTGTGTGTTTTTGTTAATATAATCACATAGAAATCATTACCAATAAACAACAATAATAAATCTCTTATCCCCACCCATTGCTGTTTCTGTAAATTCCTCATTGGAGTCCACATTGACATGGACATGGACTTCATGTCAAAACTAGTCGCAAAACATATAGAAGAAATGTCATACTGTGCAAACCAAAAAAATATAAATTGCTAATTCACTGCCTCGACATTGCCTAGATAGTTAGCAAGAATTATCTAACATTAAGTAATTAAACACAGTTGCTGCTTTTATGTTATTTTACTAGCTATTTAAAGAGTGCAACATTACAATATTAACAGATTTTTTATGTAAATTGATACCTATATATCAATGCCTAGCTGTTTATCCGCTGAGCCCTGCTACTAGCCTGCACGTTCACGCTAGCCTCCTCTGTGCAGGAGGGGCTTACTATATAGTAACTATAGTATATAGTAAACTATATAGTATCAGCTGATGGGGGGGAGAGCATGGTGACATAGCAGAGAGCAAGCTTGTTCAAAATTTCATGCCAAGTCCACAGTTTCGAAAAAGTTATGTAGTGGCGCTTTAAAAAAAATTAAGAAATTAAACACTTTTCCAATAAATCTTTAAATAAATAAATAATAAAAATAAATAATTGTTTAAGAAAATTTTATTTAACTTGAACCACAAAAATAATATGGCAAATGAAAGAAATACTATCAGTAATAATAAAAGATGTTATTCTAGTGGAATTGGGAAAAATTGCCCTGGTTGTATATAGTAAAGCATTACTATATAGATAATGCTTTACTATATAGTATCAGTTACATAGTAAAGATTTTTCTTGTAAAAGGTAATTCTGATTGTGACATATACTTTAAAAATTTTTTTAACCCTAATATGGTATATTTAGAGCCAGCAATACTCATTTGACTGCCTTTTATGGACGTGTCAACAAGTTTTGGTGAGAGACTAGAATAAAGTATTCATCAACATTAAATTTGCTTGCAGAAGATGATTTTTCACCATCTTAACTGGAGAAGCTTAGCTTAGATTTGTGGTGGACATAACTGAATGTAGTATGTCTGAAAGTACCTCAGATGTGTTAGTAATTTCAACTGCTGAAAAACACATTTCTACTGATGAAATATGCTGCTGCTTTACATATAAACACACTTATGTTATGAAAGCCTCATTTTCCTAAAACCTGTTTGACTTCTAGGCTTCGTGCTCTGACAGACTTGGAGGGCCAGCTACAGGTTCAACAGTCTGAGGTTCAGAGTCTCCGGGAAATTAAAGATCTACAAGGTGAAGAAGAGAACCTCCTCCAGGACCTGGAAATGCAGTGGGAGGAGACTCAGAGAGCTTTCTTTGACCGGTAAGGCAAGAATACAAATCATAAACTGTAAATCCAACAAACCATATTTTCAACAAACCATATTGCAGTAATATGTAAAACTAATGTTTTAGAGCTTCATATTATAATGTTATTATCTTTGATGCCTTCATGTATGTTTGAAAAATCTTTTTATCTTCCGTGGCAAAGATTCACTGAGCGGTTCAATCTTCCTTGGAGCTTCCATAGAGCCCCTCCTCTGAAACTGCCTTATTCAGCTCCTTCAGATTAGCAAACACTTGGTTCTCAACCAGATCACCCAAATACACTTTAAAAAGTGTACTTGGGCTATAGTTAATTTTATGGACTTTACACTAATCTCACTTATTTATTTTTGCTTTAGTTATGACAACTTACGCTCAGTTAACATAAAAGATACAAATATTTAGCCTAAAGCACTAGTGGAACAAGTCACCGTCGGGCCGGGTGTGGCCTCGCTGTGTTGGGAGCAGGCATGCATCTGAAGTACAGGCATTCAGATGCATGCCTGCACTTCAACTCTGTAAGATCAGTCACATTTTTTAAAATTAGCAAGTATTTCATCAACGCAGTAGGCACCTGTGATACCTTCTTCAGAAAGGTGAAGGTCTCTAGACATCCTGAAGGTAAACAACAATATTGGGAGTATGTGAAGGTGGACACTGGTGTCCCAGCACTGAAGGCACTTGCATTCATTCACACAATTATGAAGCACAGCACACGGCGAGGATGCCTGGAGATGGGGCTCAATACCCCCCACCACCATGAGATGTCGCCCCAGCTGAAACTTTGGAGTTGAGCAGAGTAAGGCCAGGTAGAGTGGGGCTGCCGAAGTAGAGCCAGTGGAAAAGGGGCATCAGAAAAGTCTTACAGGACTAGTAGACACCCAAGACCCAAGTTTTTTGGAGACCCCAAAAAACTTTTATTTTTCAATGACTTGAAACTGATGAACTGAAGGAAAAATCTTTGGTACATGCTATTAAAGTTCAAGTTTTCTACATTCTGTATACTCTTCTAGGTTTCTGATCACACATTTGGTTGAATGTAATGTAATTGGAAAAGCCTTTGCTGTATTTGTTTTTGCAGGAAGAAACAGTGCAATGTTCTGCTGGAACTTTTGAAGAAGTTACAGACCTGTCGCAGCTACCTGAGCACCACTATTCAGAAAGCTGAGCAGAACATCAGCAATCAGGCTTCTTATATCGGCAAAGACAACTTGCAGAGAAGTATGGCAAAGGTGAGTCCATGAATTTTAGTAATGCACAAATTACTTTGCACCATTCCAAAGATAACTGCGTTGTGTTCCCTCCTCCAGGTGTGCGATATGAAGGAGGAGTTGGCTGGTCTTGGTGAGAAGATAGAAGACATGAAAGGTGCTTGCAAGCGGCTTCTGTCACACCTGAAGAAGTTTCCAGATTGCACTGATGCTCCCTTTGAAGTTGAGGCAGACACTTTGCTGGACAGCTGGCTTGATGTATGGACTTGTGCACCTAAACATATGAATAGTATTTTTAGTATTTCACTGTAATATATTTGGTGGCTGCATAATTTCACTTTTGTGTCAGTTACCTACTCTGATCAGAAACAGTAAATAAAATCCACACACATGCAGACTTACAGTACAAATATAACAGAATACATTCTCGGAGCTCTAGAACAAAACATATCAAATTTTCCACAGTAAAATTACACGGTACACTGTTTGTCGCTATCGAGCTTACCTCGCCACTACAAAACAGCCCGAAGCAGCTCTTTGTTCAAAGGGTTTGGACCTTGTGTGTCTGATGGGCTGGTCCAAAGCAGGGCAATGTTTAAGCTGGTCTTGAGGTGAATATGTCAGCCTCTAACCGCCGAGCAACCAAACATCAAACCCCACTTCAGCTGGTGGTCTGGTCAGACTGTGAATAGCTTGCAGTAGGTAAACCCCCTAAAGCATGCCCATTAAGAGAAGCTTTTCCTTTTATACGACTTCCGCTTGGAAATGGTAAAATCTATTTTTCCAGATTTTAGAAATCTGGAAAAATAGACTTCTGGGATTTTCTTTATCTTCTTGGTCAAAACAACTGATAAAAATCTGATGTTTGTTGTGCACAGAAACCAGCATTTAACACCATGCTTAAAGATGACAATCTGGATAATTGAATTTCCACAACTTCCAGTAAGATTTTCAATGCTTTAATTTTCAGAAGATATCAGCTACAGCACACAATAAAAAAATCCAGGAAAACAGAAAAAGTACGTAAGTTGCAAAAATCATCAAATTATCTTTGTCATGTTGGGAGCTAGGAGCTAGACCCACATACAGAACACTCCAGGAGACTAGGATATCAGACAAAGATAGTCTGATAATAATCATAGAATGTGTGGTTCTTGGCTGTGGGCTGTTGGACAATGCATGTTCGAACACTAGAGGTGGGTGAGAGTAGAGGTGAGGCACGTATAGATAATTCAGAAGGTCAAATGAGACTGAGACGCTTACTGGTTCAGTTGAACCAGTAACGGGGTTACATTATTCCGCCACGGGGGAATAATGTGGTCACTGGGGTTTGGTTGATCTGTTAGAGGTTGAAGTCCGGGTTCTGCTGGAGATGGAGCACTAATGAGTCTGACGTTTTGGATGTGCTTTGGAAAATGGAAAGATAGACATAGGGGCTGGGAGATGAAGGGGAGTGGTTCGTCGCAAGCATTGGATGAAAAAAAAAAAAACAGGATCTTTCAATAGAAGATTTCACTAGAGGAGGTAAGTTTCTTGGGTAACACAATGAGTAAGATCCAAGGCACCACAAGGAAGTATCTACAAGAACAACAGGCAAATATTAACTTGAGAATTACAAGGAAGTCACAGAGGTGAAGCTCAGAGAGGCTCAGAGTACCAGAACAGGTTAACACTCAGGCACTGATGTGCTGGTGAACCACTCCTCTTATACTCCAGGCTAAATAGTTTGCAGATGTGTGAGGAGTCCAGGAGTCAGATACACCCTCTGGGTGATTGTAGTTTCTATCTGGTGGACAACTGAGAGAAGGCAGCAGAAAAGAACTTCCCAACCAAAGTGCAAAACCCCAGTACCCAATAGTACCACCTCTCAACGGCTGCCACTGGCCGGCCCAGACGAGCAGGAAATAAGGGAAGAGTGGTACAGTGAACCCTCGTTTTTCACGGGGGTTGCATTTCAAAAAGAACCCGTGATAGGCGAAATCTGTGAAGTAGTTAATTTTTTTACAATTATTATATAGCATAATTAAATACTCTGCATTGAAATCAAAGAGGGCTGCACAATGGCTCAGTTGGTAGCACTGTTGTCTTGCAGCAAGAAGGTCCTGGGTTCGATTCCCGGCCCGGGGTCTCTCTGCATGGAGTTTGCATGTTCTCCCTGGAGAACGTGCGTGGGTTCTCTGGCTTCCTCCCACAGTCCAAAAGCATAACTGTCAGGCTAATTGGCCTTTCCAAATTCTCCCTAGGTGTGTGAGTGTGTGTCTGCATGGTTGTTTGTCCTGTCTGTTTCTGTGTCGTCCTGCGACAGACTGGTGACCTGTCCAGGGTGTACCCCACCTCTGCTTTGGCCTGACTCTGCAGAGTCAGCTGCACACAGCTGCAGCCTGAGGTGCAGCTGTGTTTTATCAAGAAAAGAACATAGTTATCGGTAGTTGTTGTCACCCTTTTTTCTTCTGGGCAAAAAATATTTGCCAAAATTTGCCAAGCTGTATTATGTATATTTAAATACCGTAACGTTATTGACACGTTGCGGTGTTTAGAGAAGAAGCGCGGAGACTGTTTAGCCAATCAGGGCGCAGAATACAATGCAGTGTGAAAAAAAATGCACAAAAAAATCTGCGAAGTAGCGAGGCCGTGAAAGGTGAACCGCGTTATAGCGAGGGTTCACTGTATTCGGTGATAAGGTCCGGATCTAAAATAAAAGAGCCAGGCAACCAGGATTGCTCCTCCAGACCACAACCCTCAACAGCGGTCCCAGTTGAGGGCCGCAGTTGAAGCTTTCGTTGACGGGAGTTCACGATCCGGCGAACGGAGAAAGCAGGGTACCCATTGATGTCTTGGGCAGGAGGAAAGGAGGGCACAATGTGCTCATTTGAACGGGTTTGATCTATATTATTTCTATATTTCAGAAACTGCTTCAATTTATATGCAAGAGTTCTTCAGTAAATCCCCTTTTAAATATCTGGTGACCAGTGTGCTTTCTGACCGAAGTCTTATAGTGGTTAAATAAGCAAATCCAACAACAGAGGTCAAAATCCTCAACAGGCTCACTATGCTAAAGGCGGATTAAACCTTCCAAATTTCAGAATATGTTATTTAGCTTCCCAGTTTTGCATTCTGTGTATGTGGGTTTATTCAAATGGCAACGATGTGAGGTGGGTCTCGATAGAACAAGAATTAAAGTCCATGTCATTATCAATTATCCCCTACTTAGGTTCAGAAAAGCAACATTCCCATGCATATAGTACATGGTATATTACAAACATAGATCAGAAAAGGCATCAGCTCAGTCAGCAATCTTTATACCAATAATGTCTTTGCCACCTTCAGTCAACTATTTGAATTTTATGACTTGCATAGTTACAATCATTGCAAATATTTGCAGATCAGACACTAGATTAAGAGCCAAACAGAGATATTTCCAAATAAACCAGTGGAAACCCTGCTTGAAACATCTTTGTTAGATTCCAAACATACTGCTACAAAATGACTTATTTCTTATGTTTCTTATGTTGTTATTTCTTATGTATAACAAAATTGTTATTGGTTATTCACCAGCTTATGAGAAGTACTCAAAAAATCTAAATGGGAATCAAACTTAAAGTGCAAATATGATGACAAAAGCTAGAGCCAAGATTACTAAATTTATCTCAAACAATATTAATATCAACAAAACACAGGCAATTTCAATTTAATATTTTTCACCGCATATATTATACCCCTTATAGATTGAATAAGCTAAATGCCAGTATCACTGACAAATGCCAGAGGTGTAAGACGTCTGTTGGGCATCTTCTCCATATGCACCTACCAACCTACTGGAATCATGTAATTCTGATAACATCAGTGGTCTGTGGACTTTCTTTAGATCCTAATCCTAGGATTTGGATACTAAGGAGATGTTGTGTCCCTTTGCAAGAAATACTTTGTTTTGTTAGCATCATTTGCAGCAAAAAAAAGTATATATGTAAAAACTGGAAATTTATGGAACCTCCAAACAGAAACATTGGATGAACAAATTGTTGTCATACTACACTCCTGAAAAAATTCTCCATTCGATACGTTGACAGAGTTTGACTGGACATTGGCTGCCTTCCTGGACATTCTAACCAGTTTAAACCTGAGAGGCTGATCTGTTACTGTCTTGTTCAAATTTCTTTAATATTTTTGTTGTATTACTTTTCTCTTATTTCTGGCCTTTCAAAAATATATGATGTGTAGTGCTATATGTAATTTTTACTGTATGTGTTGCTACATGGAGAGAGTTTGGTTTTTTTTTCAATCAAAAAAAGAATGTACTATTGTGCACTGGATGTAGATTTTGGATGGTTGTACATTCTGAATATATATACGTATATATATATATATACAAACTATAAAGTCATATCACAATATATATTTTGATGGGTGGAGGTAACAATATATATGACAATATGATTTGTGTAAAACTTAAGAAAAAGGAAAATAAAATCACATGCTTCCTTATCGTAACATTTGCTGTGCTATTGAGCGTAGTGCTAAGACTGTGGTAGCCGGAAAGGGTTAAGAAACAGGGTCCATTGGATTCAGCGAGCTTTACCTTGTGGGTTGTGCTGACTTTGCATTCACCTTACCCCTTGTCCTCTGACCGTGAGATTTACTGCTCTCCTCTGAGCGTCACTCTAAGACCGGCGGAGGTTTAAAACACTCAAGGTCCAGATAATTGACCTTTTTACCACCTGACTTTTTAAACAAGCTCTTCCTTTATACTCTCAGCCATGCTGTATTCTACTTGCTCTGTTTTGATGCTGCCGGTTACATCATCAACAACTATTACAATGGTTAGCATGTAGACTAGATAGACCAAATTTCTATAGTTTCTACAATATACCATTTATATTGTGCATTACTAATGATAAGCCATGATATTCAACAAAATTAACTTCATTTCCTCATTTAGACAATGTTCGATGTTTTTCAGTACATTATCACAGGAAGCAGTGTGATGTTTTCATACATACATTAGAGTCAGACATTTTTCTCTTTGATGTTTTTGCAGATAACTGAAAAGACAGATTCCTATATGGATAACCTTCGAGTGGGATTGGAAATGTGGGAGAAGCAGCTGGTGCTTGGAGGAGAGGTGGACAACTGGGCTCAATCTAAACTTGTTCTGTTTTCAGAAGGAAATCCCTTCAGCAATGAACAACAAGTTCTTGCCATGAGAGTAAGATCTCAGATTTGAAGTAAAACAATTTCTATTACTTATATTTTCCATTGACTAAGATGCTTCTTGTTTACAGGATGAGATTCAAACAAATGAGGAGAATATTGAACATTTTCATAAGAAGTCAATAGAAATTCAGGAGATGCTGTTGAGTCAGGAGGCTCCTTTAGAACTACAGGTAAGTGACACCATGATACTTGTTCCCTCTTGTGGTTTGGTCTTTTTTAGAAAAGTGCACTTGGGCCTTTTCTCGAAATTCATCCTTTTGTAAACATTCTAGGTGATGGAGACCCAGCTTAGGAAGAGAATGGAACAGGTGAAGGAGTTATTCACTGACTGCACAGATGTTTTTGAGGAGATTATAGCAGTAAGACAGCATCTATCTGAGAAGATAAAGGAGTGTCAGACAGGTGTGGAAAATATCCAGAATTGTCTGAGTAAAATTGAGGTTTCAGAAGCAGAAGCCCTAATACAGGTACATGTCTGGTTAGATATTAAAACAGTTCTCACAAATGAGTGGGATGACTGATTTACACAATCCTCTGCTGCTCATCAGGACCTACACGCAGACCTGAGTACTCAGGAGGAGCATGCTGAAGCTGTGTTGAAAGAGGTGGCCTTGGTGTTCAGTGTACCCAGTCCACCGGTACTGGAGGAACTTTCTAATGACTGCAGCAGACTAAGAAAGGCCATCGCGCATACCAAAGACATAATCCACCTGAAGACGGAGGAAAGAGACCTGTTCAAGGTCATCAACGGTCAGTGGAAAGCACAACAAAATCATAAATGAGAATAGAGCAAAACTCTTAATTCCTCTATTGATCCTAGGTAACAATTTACATGGGACCCATCTCACCAACACATAAATATCTCCCTTCTTTGAGATAAGGGGATTTATTTTAGCAAAAATAAATCCTCTAGCAATACATTTAAATCCAAACTCAAATTCACACATTTGTTACATAAACATAAAAACAAAATAAAAAAAAAAACAGTTGATTGTATCCCGAGTTGTCTGGGAGTCTCAATATGGTACAAGAATGGTTGCCATATTTTGTAAAATGTGTTGGCAGAACCATGCACAACATATCTCTGTTGTTCAATCTTGAGCTTTGAGAGCAAGTCCTCAAACCATTGTTTATGGGAAGGGGTGTCTCTTTTTTTGATGATAGAAGTATCAGTCAGCTGGCAATGGAAAAGGCTACAGCTGAATCTTGCTAGGTGGCAACACTTCATACCAGTGGAACAACCCCAAATATTGTAGTGAGAGCGTTTCTGGGAATATTAAAATTCAATGACTCTGAGAGGGTCTAAAAAATAGTTCTCCAGAAGGCCTGTAATTTTTGGCACGCACAGAACATATGATCAAGTGTGCTTTTCTTCCTTTTACATCTTGGGCAAGCCTTGTCTGATTCCGGAAACAACTTTGCAAGTTTACTGTTTAATAAATGGAGCCTATGAGCCACATGAAATTGTAAATTGTCATATCTAATACAAATTGATGTATTGATAACTGTAGTTGTCTGTTGCCACTGTTATTCCCAATCCCATCTCCAGCTGCCACTGTGTCAGGGAAGAAATTACTTTAACAAGAGTCTGGATGAGAAGAAATTTATTAAAACCTTGTTATGCCCCCAAGGTCTAGGGGTTCAGGGGCGGTAACATAGGAATGTGTCCAGAGAAAATAAGCGGAATGTAAAATGATTTATTACAAAAAAATTGTTTCACAAAACCAAAGCAATACAATTTAACAAAAAAGGTCTAACAAACTGAAGAATGTTAAGTGCAAAATAGCTTACAACATGTTCAAACAAGTCAGACTAAAGTAAACTCAAAATAACCCAAAAGAAAGGACACAAAGGGAGCACCAAACCTTCCAAGCACAAACTTTTTAGCGTGTGTCAAAACAATGTTTCTTTTTCAACAGTGGAACAGTTTAGTTGATGTTTGTTAAGCAGCAAACTGGATGATCTAACCCCTGCAAATCTTCCTGAATTAACACTGCACCAGCTCCAAGTGTGCTGGCATCCACCGCTAGCTTGAAAGGTCGGGTCAGATCAAGTCCAGCTAGTACTGGTGTGTAGTAAAGAGTATGCTCCTCACGTTTTGATTTGGAGTGGGATAACCATTTATCGCCACAGTGTTACCATTGACAGGAGTAAGACAACGATTAGAACAGGTGGGATCATTTGCTCCTGGACCACCAGCGTTGTTTCAGCTCAACCATTTTTAGTGGAGTTCTGATTGCAACTCAAACACAAACACCATTACGTTTAAGTGCAGGTCGGGGTTGGCATAACTAACTTTACTCCAGTCTGAGCTTCCTGCAAATGATGAAGACCATCGGGGCTTTAGGACACCTAGTTTCTTTTTACCGGCTTGTTCAGCACTTACCACATTCTTTAAACATCTTTGTAATGGTCCATCAGCTTGAGCAGATGACGAATGTCTAGTTAGGGATCAGGCTCCTTCAGCACCACCAAATCTGGAAGTAACATCATACTGTTACTTTTGATTGTTGCATCCCCCTCACTAGAAAACGGAGACATTAAAACAGAATCAGAAATGGAAATATCAGAGTCTTTGTGTGCCTGTGCACAGGTGACCACACAGACTGGGAACAGCCCAGGGTCTGAAGAGTCTTGGATTGTCTGATTTAAAGGATTGTCTAAAACCTCCAGACTTGGAAGTACTAAACCTCCATCAATGTCATTCCCCATTAACATAGCCACACCATCTATGGGTAAATCTGGGAAGACAGCAACTGGGAAAAATCCCGTGACAAATTTTGATTTTACGTAAACTCTGGACTGATCTTGGAGCATAGCCCATCGCTATGCCCCTCAGAACAGAGTAGAAAACATATGCACTCTCATGTGAGAAAGGAAAGACAGTTGAGAGAATGATTGACTGGGAACCTCCAGTGTCTCTCAGGAGGCATACTGGCTTTAAATCCGATGGGATCAGCCGTCACTGAGATTAAGCCATCGAAAATGAATGGTTCAAACAGGGATCAGGTAATTTGTCACCACAACTAGTTCTCTTATTACTGGGTTCTTTTTTCACAAAACCAACGCCTTTAGTTTACACTGAATTTGGCTGTGTTTTGAGTTAACTAGCGGTGACATGTCCAGGTTTGTGACAGTGAAAAACATTCATGGCTTTCTTTTGGCACTGTGGTTTTAACCATCTGGATCTGCAGCACAAAAATAATGTGACTTTTCATTAACAACAAAGGATGACTTTCGGATAAGCACATACTCATTGGCAAGAACAGCAGCAGAAGCAAGAGTGGTCATCTTCTGTTCATTTAAATACAACACCACCCGATCAGGAATTTACTTCTTAAAGTCTTCCAACAATATTAGCTCACATAAAGTGTCATAATTGTTGACCTTGGATGCAGCACACCACTTATCAAAGAGAATGCCTTTCTCTCTGGTAAACTCAACATGTGTTTGTCCAGCAGTTTTCTTTTGCTATTGAAACTTTTGTCTATAGGCTTCTGTGACCAACTCATAAGCCTGTAAGACAGCAAATTATAATCTAAGCTATATTTTAAAGGAAGCACTACCAACACCTTTACCAGAGGTTTACCAGAAAACTTGCACTGCAACAAGAGAGGCCAGGTTTCCCTAGGCCATTGCAAAGCACCAGTAACGCATTCAAATGCTGCAAAATATGAGTCAACCTCAGATTCTCTGAAAGCAGGTACTAAAGAAATACACTTACTGATGTCAAATGGCATAGCAGACATCGATCCTCTTTGCCCCCAGTTTGTCTGATTAAAACCATAATTTGGGGACTGCTCATGTTGACAATGTTTTATGTGAAGCATTGGCTTCATGTGAAGCATTGGCCTCACATCAAACATTGTCTGCAGAGTGTTACTGATGTTATCGGTAACATCAGTAACACTCTGCCTGACTATCCTGCTTCCTGTGTTGATTTTTTTTTTCCAGATGAAAGAGAATTATTTGAGGAATGGTTCCAGGATTTGCAGCTGTCTGTCAATGAGTGCTTTGAGAGCCCTGAGAGCAGATCAGATGTGGAAACATCTTTGCAAAAACTAACTGTAAGAGAATGAATAAGATGGTACCTTGATGCTGTAAAGGGTAAAGGGTGGATACCTAAAGCATCTCCTCTCATATTCACCAGGGATTATTAAAGTCTGAAGATACAGAGAGACGTCTGAGGCAGCTCAATGACCAGCTGGAAAGAGCTAAACAGCAAGTTTCTTCTCAGCAACTCTCAGAGTTTATCAAGTGGCTGAAGGAGCAGCAGGAGGAAGTGGCTACATTTAGAGCCCACTGCCAAAACAGACAGGAGCAAATGGAGTCTCTCCTTGATGACTTAAATCGGTAAATTCCTCATACAATTTCTTGAATACTAGTTTGATCCAAACTAGTATTCAATTACTACTTGAAATTATTTCTTGAATACATTGTAACTTGAGAAACAACTTAAAGTGTTTCTAAACATGTTACTTATTATGGTGAGAAACATCGTCTGAATTTCAGAGAAATGATTAGTTTGATCCTATTCCCAGGCTACAGAAGCAACATGAAAGCCTCTGTGAGTGGCTGCAAGACAAAGAAAAACAGTCGGTGGTGCCAGAAAATGTGAAGCTTCTCTTCAAAGAACTTCAGGATGAGAGGTGACTTGCTTTATTAACACAGTTAAAGCTGTTCCCATGCAGAATTAACAGGAACAAAGTCAGCACTGCCTTTGGAAGGCTGGAACATCATTGTACAAGATAATGTAGTTTTTTTTCTTGTTACTTACTATTTTTCTCTTTTTTTCCTAGTACTTTTGCCTAGATAATTTAAAAATGCAACATGAAACGTTTCTAGGAAGATAAAACTATTTTACAAACACCACTAGTTCACAGAGTGGCCCTTTTCTGCATCACTGAAAATATACAATAGTCAAAACTTCTGCAGGTGAGGAGACAGAGAACATCCAAAAAAAAACTAAACTGACTGGACCAAATTACACCATTTCTCCTTCACTCCATTAGGTCACAAACTTTTTGTACACTACTAATAAAGGTAGTTAAATTTTGACATTTATTATTAGCCCCTAAAAACAAGTTCTATTCCCCCACCCCTAATTTGTGATCATCATGTTTCATTTCTAGTTTGAGATCAGCTGATCCTAATCAGGGACAGTCAAGGTGGAAACAGTCTGATTCTATTCACTAAAAGATTCACAAAATTAAATTTTAAAAGCCTTTTTATTAGGGCGGATTTCTAGGGACTACTGTGCTGACTGTATACCACTGCAAACACAATAGTTTGCTAATGTTTGCCATCTAAGAAAGGTAACAACACTTAGCATTTTCTACAAGTAATGTCATGAAATTACTTTTCTACATATTTTATACTTTTATCTTTTTCAATAATTTCATGTTGCCTTGTGTTTCTTTGTCGTTAGTGTTAAAGGTGTAGCCCTCAGTGAGCTTTTGGCATCAATACGCAGGCAGGGCGTAAGAGCTGAAAACATCTTGAAAGACGGGGACAACTTGTTACAGCGCTACAGAAATTTGGAGACTCGGCTACATAAACAGGCTACAGCCCAGATTGTCCTGGACGAGGAATACAACAGCTTCAGTTCCCAGGCAGAGAGCATCAGAACCTGGATTAGTGACCTTACACAACCACTGAACTCTCCTAGCAAAGACAACAACACGGAGGAGATGAAGCATAAAGCACTGGTCAGTGGAATCCGATATATTCAATGAAACACCCATTTCTTATCCTGTATTTCTACACTACAAATCTTTTCACTTTTCTGTTTTGTATGACTGGTCATCTTGTTTTTTGGTGATTGTTTTATTGAAAAAGACAATGTAATGAATATAAGTGTTCATAATGCCTCAAAACATAATTGCTTAAAAACTGTAAAGGAGAAATATTTGAGCTTGGCAGAATTGTGTGTTGTTCGTACTCAAATGGAAGACATTTCTGTTTCATCAATGTGAAACTGCTGAGAGAATTACAACAGCTTCCAAAAGGAAATAACATTTCAGGGTCTAACCTTCTAACTATGGTTGTTTTAAACAATTGTTTTGCTAGTCAAGTAAAATTATGACTAGCAAAATTTTTATTTATTATTTTGACAATTAATCAAATGAAAATGTTTATAAAGTAAAATATTGTCAAATACTGACATAATAGCAGTATTAATATGGGATATCACTTTTTAAATCAACCTGGGCAAAATTATACATAAACAATTAAAAAAAGTCTATACTCCAGTTTCTAATTTATGTATTCATCTTTAGTCAGTTTAACCCCTTAACCCTCACCCCATAAATCACAAAAAATGCCTGAAAAAAATTAAATCAGCTGCTGTTCTTGAACAATTTGGAGTACATGCAAAAGCTTTCTGTCTTTATGAAGATAAGCTAAATTTTCAATTGTTGCAGAAATAAGAAGAAAGAGAGACTCATCTGGCCTTTAACTACCTTCATTCAGAAGTTATGATATTTTTCAGTTAATGAGTAGGTGAGTTGCCCTGCAGCAGCGTGACTCCATAAGCCACTCTTGATAATGGTAGCAACAACTATCAACAATGAGCACCTGTTACAGACTAGATAATTTTAATACCTCAACATAAGCCCCTAGGTCATTATTTTACAAACACTAAAAAAAACATCTGAAGCCATCACACTTCTAGAATCATGCTCATGGGTTTTACATCAATCCATTGTTTCATTGGCTAACTGCTTGGAGAGATGATCTCATATCCATCACTGTCTTAGAGACATTATGTCTTGATGTCTATGCTAATGTCTCAGCATTGCTCAACCATCCTCCAACGTCTTTGAAACATTTAAGTTGTTCAACATCCTATCTCCAAATAAGGCATTGATCATCTCTGCTCTCCCGTTAGTTCCCCCTTTACCCCTTAACCTTTCACCGACTATCTACATCCAACACATCAGTGACCTTTAATTGCAGTTACACTTCTTACACCATTTCAAGTTCAATGTCAAAATCACATTCATAACCCTTTTAGTTTCTTTGATTTAGCATTCGTTTATAACTTTATAATAATCATAACTTATTACTCTTATTATAATCATAATGTGGGTTATTACAAATGTTTTCTGAAAAGAAACCAAGAATAATCTATTATTGTAATTATTTGATACCAAAGTTAGTTACTTGTTTTACACAGGTAAAACAAGTGTTCCCACAAGTGTAAGTGCAAATGTAAGTATTCTTGCAAGTAAATCAATATTAATATAAGTATTTTACTTTAAATCTTATCCAATTGCTCAAAATGTTTAGATTTCATTCTTTAAAACTTTCATGCTTTGAAACAAGAAATAGTCTCAAATATTTTTATACATCTACAGGCTGGAAACTTCCTCTTTTTCCAGGAAACCTGCTCTTCTTGTCTCATCTCTCTCTCTGACTATGATTTCTTATGATTAGACAGAAAAAAGAAGTATAATTAAAGCTAAGTCTGCAGGAGACAAAAACAACCAGATTTATTTTATTGAAGTGTAAGTCTACTGTTGGGTCTAGATGTCACTTGTGTGATACATTTTAAAGGTAACTTTATTTATTGTTACTGTTAAACTAAATTGTCAAGCATGGGGAAGTGGGATGATCTCGGATTTTCTTGACATATTTAAGCACACAACATTTCAAATGTAAAAAATGTAACCCAAAAGTTATATTAATGAAGGCAAGCATCAACATGCTATGACAAGCATCAACATGCTATGAGAGTATTGGCTCCTGCCAATACTCTCATTTGATAGATAGATAAGATATATTATATAAATAGAAAGAAACTTAACCTCTTTGGTATTTTCCTTCAGGGAAATTGTAATTTATTATGATGGTGGTATTATTTGCAGAGTTAAATTTAGACAGTACACAGAAACTGCTGTGTACTGTCTAAACCTATCTCTGCATGTACACCACATTTGCAACCCCCTTTTCACTGGTCTTAAGAGTATTAGAGTAGAAGGATGATCAATTATGCATGACACACTTTTCAGATTTTGTATAAGTCTCTCTAACCTTTATTATTATTAAATGAATTTGTGTTAATCTTACACAGCAAAATGTTTTTTTAAGTTTGTGGTGGTAACAACATCCCACTTTAAAATGTTTACAATAAAGTGTATTCTACATTAAGATTGGGATCTTACAAGAGGCAAAAGGTTAAAGAAAATGTTTTAGGACTCAACATTAACACAATCCCTCATGTGCAGCTCTCTTTATGGCAATTAAAAGGCAATTTTAATATGAAATATGAAACATTAGTGGTTTATGGCTCTATCAGCACCATCTTGTTTCCTACAGGCTGTCCTAAGCTCCAGACCAGAAGGCGACTCTAAAATCAACAGTCTCCTTGAAGCAATAGAAAGGCTGTGTGAGCTAGAGGACATAGATGTCAGGAGGAAACATGATTTTTGTTTGCTGGCTAGAGAAATGGAGGATCAATGGAGGAATGCTATTCAGGCTGCTGAGGAGGCCTTCAATCAGGCAGAAACAAAGGTCAGGTTAGAAAATCTGCTGGACACTTTCCAAAGCCACACTGAAAATTTGGAGTCCTGGATCAAAAACCAGTGTGACATTTTGGCTTCTCTGGGTCCACACATGGAAGTTGAAGAAAAGCTCAAAATTTCAGAGGTCTGTTGGACTTCCCTGTGAAACATTTTGATAATTTGAATTAAAAACAGCCCTGAAATTTTAATGTTTTATAGTTGTGCTTACTTTCGCAGGGCTAAAATATATTCAGAATACATTTTAATCTTAAAAAAAAAAAAATTGTCACTATTTTCACATGGTTGAAATTTCATTACTTATTTTTACTTCTTCAAATTAAAAATTCACAATAGTATTATAAAGTGATCATATTTTCAATAGGTGTTTTTCAGCTCAACATTTCAGTGTTAAAAATTTTGGCATATAAATAATTTACTTTTCAAAATTCAAAAGTAATATTTTTAGTCTCCTCAGATTCAACTGGCTCAATTTCCCTGCTGTAATTCAGCATCAAAAATTCAGTGTAAAAAAACAGAGTGTCCTTTGCTACTGTCATGGACAGATTCCAACACTCAACCAATCTAGTTACTCTTTCTTAGTCACGTGACGTGACCCTTCAGGCTTGTGTGGCTGCACTCCTATTGAAGGAAAACTATCACCTACGCGGTCCTGGAAGCTAACGCTTAACTTAAGGGTGAGTCAATGCTTGATTTTTTTATGTAAGTGTTTTTTGCTCATGAAGTTTCATACATTTTCTTACAGCGTGACTTGGTATACGTGGTATGCGTGACTTGATTTGTATACTAAATTGGGTTAACAGTTAATGCAATATGCTGGATCAGCATATTACTTTGTAAAACCATTCTTGTCTCTTACTGTTAACATAGTTGGGTTGAATATTAAGCTATGACCTACTTAGAAAGAATTTTTGAGCTCTGCTCAAATTTCTCATTAAGGCATTTTATCATTTTAGATAATTGTGGTTATTGGTATTTAAATTAGTTACTTTGGTTTTAGGGTACATGCTGAGGATTGAGGAGGAATCCTTACATGTGTTATTCCCATTTTTCCAAGCAACTTCAGAGCTCTCTGAGAAGAATTGTGTGTCAATATACAAGGTTAAACCTATTATGAACATGTTACACCATGCAGCACATATCAGAAATTATTTTGCAAGTAGGGTTGTATAATTATATCGATTCTACAATATTTATCGATTTTTCCCCTCCTCGGAAGGTATCGATTTTTCCGCAAGTATCCATACTTTAAACCATAGGGGTCCATAGGGTTATACGTCTTTTTAACATGTCGTTTGTGGCAGCGTAGCAGCAAGACTCTGCCTCCCCTGCCCCCCGTGCTTAAAGTATATATAAACTACACACCAGTTTTTAAATTGTGTTAATAGGCCAAGTAAAACCGGTGTTATGCTAAAATAAAATAAGTAAGCTAAAATAAGTAAATCATATTTTTCCGAATGTCAGAATGTTAAAATCCAGCTTTTCTGGTTTTGTGAAAGGGGATGAGCTTCCAAACATCAAAAACGAAACGCAACATTAGATTTATTTGATTTTGGAAATCTCAAATCTTCGATGTTATCAAATTGTATAGTTTACCAAATATCATGGTATATATTGTATTGCGATCAGAATATCATATCGTGAGATTATTGCATTGCTATGCCCCTAGTTGCAAGACCTCTATGACAACCTATTGAGGCATGTCAAAGAATAAGTCGCAAATGTTGAATCGTTTGTGTCATGACAATGGTCACATTGCTGGACCCTAGTTTCAAAACTCTTGATTTTCTCAGTCAAAGCAAGGCACACGAGGCAGTATGGTGGCCGAAAGCAGAATGTTCTGCACTGATTGCAAGCAATGAAGGTATCCAGCTGCAGGATTCAGCAGCTGCAGGAGAAGGCACTAGCAGATCTTATGAGTTTTTATTCATTTTGCAATTTTCTTGTGACATTTGTGCTGCTGTATTTTAGCTGTTTTTGTTATATATTATCTGTAATGATTCTTTCCTTTTTATTATTTATATGTCAACTGTAGTCTCTGCTAGATACTACAGTAGACCAGAAAAGGCATAGCTCCAATGCCACGGCAGATGCCATCTTTCAAGTGGAGAGATATCTTGCTGAAATCAACTTAAGGAGACATGAGGATCCATTGGAGTATTGGCATACACAGAAACATGTGCATCCCCATTTGCACTGAAACGTATGGCACTGAAGTCCCTGTGTTAACCTGCATCGTCAGCGCCTTCTGAAAGAGTTTTTTCCAAGGCCGGGGAGATCACCTCCCGAGAAAAAAACCCCATCTAAATCCTGAAACAGTGAAATAAAAGTCCTGTTCTTAAATAAAAACAATTACACTAAAAATCCAGAAATATTGATATTTTCTTTTGTTTAATCAGGAGAGACATCAGTCTCACACAGCAAAACTGACTGAAAGCCTTTGGAAGAGGCAAACTGTATGTGTAATTTAATATTAAGAATCAGAAGCAGAAATCCCAGAAGATCATTTTAAACAAATTATGTTTTTCAGGAAGCAAGTTCCAAGCACAAAGCATACAGTGTCTGCCCCAACAATCACAAAACCCCCAATACTCTAAAGTACCACATATCTTCATTTCCAAATAAGTCCAGCCTAAGATTACTTTAGGGTACAAATCATTCAAATGACCTGAAGTAACCTTGCTTTTTTTACACTGAGGTTATAGTGAAATTGAGGCAGTTGAATCTGTGGAGACTGAAAATATTGCATTTAAATTTGGAAACGTTTAATTTTTTTATATGCCAATTTTTTAACACTGAAAAGTTAAACTGAAAAGCAGTTATTTTAAAATGTGACCACTTTGAAATAGTAATGTGAATTTTTAACTTGAAGTGAAAATAAATGAAATTTCAACCATGTCGAAATAATGATAATGCAATTTTTTTTGTTTAAAATGTATTCTAACCACCGAAAAAGTAAGGACAAATATACAATATTAAAATTTTAATGGGCATTTTAGATTCAAATCCTGATGACATATATTCAATACAATACTGTTTGAGATTAAATATTTAGATATTGGGTGTTTATCCTTTGTTTAGGCTATTCTGAGCGCCAGACCTTATGGAGAGTCAAAGCTGCATGATTTGAGGCAACAATACCAGAGTATCAGTGAGAACCAGGGCTCAGATGGGAACAAGAGGAAAGAAATTTGTAGTGCTGTCAAATACGCCGAGGAGCAGTGGGAGAATCTCTTACATGATGCTGAGGTGGCTGCAAAGCAAGCAGAGAGCCAAGCAGGCTATGAGAGGGAGTTCAAGGCTTTCAGAAATCTGGATGAAAGCTTCCAGTCCTGGATGAGAGAGCAGAGGCAGAAACTATTGTGCCTGGGTGGTCACATGCAGTTTGAGGAGCAGTGGCAGATCATTCAGGTAAGTGAGATTGAGTAATTTTGTATTTGATTTTGTTTGCATTATATGTGCCACAAGTAATTTTGCTACTCAAGTTTTTAGAGGCTACCTATGGAAACATTTCCTAAACTGCTGGTTAACTAGTAGTGTTGTAATATTCATATAATAGGATGATAATTAGGTAACATAACTTTCCTCACTTCTTGATTTAGATTCAAATATTGGATACGGTTGGCACTGTGCCAACTGCTTCAAATTTTGTTTAGCGCTCTGGTACTAGGTTTTCATTTGATTGTGACAGATGTCAGTTGTGGAAAAGGTTGTCAAAGTATAATTAAAAATATTTTTTATTAAATCAAAGCCAATTAGTTTATTCAAAATCAATACAAACTGAACCAGTTTTGTCTCACCAGATTGGTTAATAACCGCTCACCGACACTCAACCCCTCGCTTCACTAGTCTAAAGGGAAAATGTTAGTCTTGTTTGGAGGTGATTTGCCTGGGAGGAGGACAATCACTTCTAGGCAACAATCACTCATTGTTGCCTATAACAATCCTTGAAGGGTTAGATATAGATAGATAGATGTCTGAGATGCAGGATAAAAGCTTAATAAAGTTTCTGCATCTTCAACAGTGAAGCAATTATCTGTTTCCCCTCCCTTTTACATGAAGTGATCAGTTCATCATTTAATTATTCTTTTCTGAAGCACAAATGGTGTAGTGGCAGCAAAGATCCCCTAAGGGCCCGGCATCTCCTGGGTATAAAAGCAAACATTCTCCATGAGTTGGGAGCTGGCAGAACTGACTTGAAGCTTGCTTGGGGCTGAGCTTACTCTCTGCTTAGCTCCAGTTTGAGGCTGACTCCCTTCCCTGACTCATCCGGCTTTCTTTTGGCGCAAAAATTTGAAACATTAAATGGCCAGCAGACTTTCAGCTGAACGTCCACTAAATATCTGCGACAATGTTTGTCAAACGTCAAATTGAAATGGCATGAAACATTCGGCAAACATTTTTGGCAGACATTCACAGTATGTCAAAATAAAATGTCATATCATTTCATTAGATCTTTGGACATACTAATTTGGCAGCAATTTTTATTAAAGTTCAAGGTATCCGTGTGAAACAGTTGTCTTCCATTTCCTAGGGAGATTAATCCAATCTTGTGACGAATTGTAAAATCAATTACAACCACGTAAAACACTTTGCACAGAATTTATTAATTTTACAGTATTAACATTAAAGACTACCAAGACAAAATCTGATAACCCACCCCCCCCCACATTTATTGTACTATACATATGTACAAAAAGACAATAATAAAACCTTTCTTATAACAAAGTAAAATGGTACAGAATTAATTTTAATACAGCAGGCTTTCAGAAAAGACATTTGCAGTAATAATAAATCACAGCAAAGTCAGCATTTAAAAACCAGGCACTGCTTAAAAATATATGTACAGAACTGATGTGATGACACATGCACAAAATAATAATAATAATAAAAAAAAATACAACCTTGACCCTTCTTAAAATTTGTTTTGGTGTTCTGAATCTGATCCTTGGTTTTTTTGGTACAGCCCCTGAAAAACAGACAGTATATATATATTTTAAACTGAGATGTGTATTATAGAGAAATGTTTCATAGTTAACATTCTATTGGCTACAGAGAAATATGCACAAATCTTAGGTTGACAGGTACATGAGCTTATACTTACTAAATATTCAATTGACAAATACTATAATACGGTCTGTGACTGAACATACGCTGCCTTCCCAAGACGGTCTCATGAATAGAATGGTCAGGGTTGTCCATAATTTTCATGATTTTGTGAAGAGTCCTTCTTTGCATTATCATCTCCAGAGGTTTCACAGTTGTCCCAAGAACAGAACCAGCCTTGTTTATCAGGCTGTTGAGCCTTCTTAGGCTCAGCGCATCCTTTGCTCTGATGCTGCTACCCCAACAGATGACTGCAGAAGAGATAACGCTCTCAACATCAGACTGATCTGCAGCATCTTGGTGCAAATCTTGAAGAATCCTCAAGAAGTACAGTCTACTCTGTCCTTTCTTGAAGCCGTCTATAATAAGGCTTCACTGCTGTACCTCCAGTCAAGTCCGTTGTCAAGGCTAACACCAAGATATTTATATTCAACGACCTCCACTTCTCCCATAATGGAAATAGGGTTTGATCTAATCCTGAAAACAATCATTATGACAACTCATTCAAGCATTTTGAATATTAAAATGTACACAATCATATTGTTAACTGTTGTGGAAAGTGAGACATTTCAACAGAGATCCATAATACATTTTGACCAACATGAAAAAGCTAGTGTAAGTGTAGCGAAAAGCAGAGAATTGTACATAATAACTTGTACAACATACAAAAGCAGTTGAAACTTGCTCAAAGGAACAGGAAAGATCTTCGTTCGATATGCACGTGACATAATGAATTGAAAATCCAACAAGTAGTTTTGAGAATTTAAATTCTGTTTTAAGAAATGCACCAAAGAGACTAAGAAAACTATAAATATGAACTCAAACACTATGGCTTTTATAGCAGATTTGTTTGTACATTTATTTGACCTGTTCTTAGCTGTTAATTTGGTTTAATCATACAAATCTAATTTTAATTAAATCTTTTGAATTTATAAATTTCTTTTTTATGTTTTTCTAATCCAAAGTACTTTTAACATTGTTAAAAAAGCAAATTTGCCTTTTTTTTCCTAGGATGTCATAAGTTCAAAATCAGAAGGAGAATCCAAGCTTCTCGACCTCAAAATGCTATCAGCCACTCTCTGCAAGCAACTAGAGAAGAGCAGGAAAGCAGAGGTGGAGCAGCTGGTGGCACACACAGAACAGCTCTGGGGAGCAGTTTTAGAGACAGCCCAGCAAGCTGAACTCAAAAGTATTTTGGACGACTTTGATCTCCAAAGAAAAAACACTGACTCCTGGATAGGAGAAACACAGCAGAATCTTGAGTGTGTATTCAGTCACACTTCTTCTGAGAAGAGATGCCACACAGCACAGGTCTGTTTCAAAGCAACTTACAGATATGGACAAAATTGTTAGTACCCCTCAGTTAATGAAAGAATAACCCACAATGGTCACAGAAATAAATTACCAGACAGCAAGCGATGGTAATTCAACATTGAATTATAGTCAGGTTGGCTTTTGGTTGAGGTCGACAACTGATGCAAACAATTATCCAATTGTTGCCAGTTAACCAATGTTGAAGAGATGTCATTGAATCAGTGTCGTTTTATGGTTGAAGTCTAATAATTGAAATGCCAATGTCTGATCAATGTTGAATCAATACAAGCTGTTTGATTAGTGGATACACCTTGTTCTCATCTTTTCTTCTGAGCTCTGGGTGAGAGCATTTTTATTATTGAGCTGGGGTTAATCACATTTTAACTGAAGCATAAATATTAAGCAAATATAAAATTATATATATATATATATATATATATATATATATATATATATATATATAAATATTTATTTTTTTGTGGGAAAACAAAACTCAAACAATAAA
>CAEGAD010001195.1:0-27794 GCA_903067055.1 Poeciliopsis paucimaculata
GGTGTAGAACCAGGCGGTGTAGAACCGGGCGGTGTCTCCATCCTCCTGGTTCTAGTCAGAACTCCAGCAGCAGCTTCTGGTTCGTCAGTCTGACCTGCTGCAGGAATCAAAGTTTCTCTGATTGGAGGCTTTAGTCTCTGGTTCTAGAAATGTTCTGCAGCTGGGAGAAGGCCCACTGTGGAACCCTACGGTCAGGTCAGAGGTCAGAGGTCAGCCTGGTCTCTGGTTTCCAGCTGGAAGAATGGAGCTGTGTTCCAACTCTATAATGCTAGATGTATAACTGTAGATTGTTCCTCTTTAGGTCCAAAGATAATTTAGTCACATTGTTTGATCTTCTAGATCTTTCTGTCCTTTAATCCTGGCAGCTCTGCACTGAACCGGACAGATCAGCTGAGACGTTTTTCTGTTCGTCTTCCAGTCCTCGTGAACGTAACGATCTCAGAGAATCCAAAATGGTTTTGTGTTTTCTAATCGGACCGCACAGCTGGATGCCAAACAGGAAGAGTTCATTACAGTCTCTCCTGGCTCTGATGAGACCAACAGATCCGATCCGGTCGGGTCCGATCCAATCTGATCCGATCTCATGTGTGGGTCCACACGGTGAGGAGCCACAGCTTCCAGGCAGCTGAAGCGTTTTGAGGTTTGGGTTTGTCTTCCAGGCGTGACGATGCAGATAAGCTCTGCTAATCCTGCAGCGCTGCAGGTTTATCTAAACACCTGGAGGCGTCGCTGCTCCACTCAGCATGTTTTACTGAAATGCATTTGGAACCAAAGATGTGTTAAAACGTTGCTGTTATTTCTCCTCATGGTGAGAAGGAGAGCAGATTAAAGGTTCTGCAGGTTCTGGGCGGACCAACGCTCTGCATGTCTGCAGCCATTAATCTTCATCATTTGATTACACAGAGAGGCACTGGAATGACAAATGCTTTGTGGTGGATTCCTCCAGAGGCCAAACCCCAGGGCGTGTCGGCCTGCTGCCTGGCAGCTTAATGCTCTGACTGATGGCTTTCAGTGACATGGAGGTTTGTCTTTCTTGGGATGCTTCCAGTTTGAAGAGTCGGAGCAGATGGAAGATTTGTTTGGATTAAAGAACTTCTGGTTCATAGTTTGAACATTTTGTTCATCAATGTGAATTTCTCTGCTTCTAAAAAACTGCAAAATTTCTAGCAGTAAGTTCATGTTGGATTTATTGGTGTCTGGAAAACGAGTCTTTTGAAAAACCTGCACAAATCAGCAGGAACTGCCCCGTTACCTAGGAACCCCAGCAGCTGATCAGCTGGTTTTTATGCTCTATACAATGGCTGCTGGAAAAGACAACAGTTTAGTTGTTGACTTACTGCATTCTGGTTGGTTGTGCAGGAGGCTCCACTCATGCTTGTCAAAGATGTACGGTTGTATAATTGTGCATTTGTTTGCAGCCATTTTGTTGCGAGTGTAATTGTTGAGTTGGGGGCGTGGCCAGCAGTAGCTTGTTGGATTTAAAGCGACAGAGACCCTAAAACAGCTCAGACTGAAACCTGACCATCTAAAAATGATTTGGTGTAAAAATGTGATGAACATGTTTTGTTTAGGCCAACCAGATCCTAACCAGTGACAGGAAGCAGAATAAATCAGCTTTCAGTTCAAATCTCAAAAGCAACATATGAGAAAAATGAGACTTTAGTCCAGTTTTCTGAGCTGCTTTAGAAAACAGAGAAAACTGCAAAACCCTGATGGAGCGAATCGGCTCAGAGCTTTTATTAGTTTTTTATTTTCAGTCAGGATTAATTCATCAGAGAATAAAAATAAAAACAGTTTTTAATTGTTGATGTGAAACACTGAAAGTGTCTTTAATGTTTTCATCGTTTCCAAGCAGAGAAATGATGAAACCACAGATTGGCTCCCTCAGTTTATGGTTATTGTTTCTGTGTCTGAGGCGTCGGTGGAAAAATTACAATAAGGTCACATCTGCTAGTCGTATTGTTATATGTCTATTATTTCTTCTATGTCCCACCAAGATAAAGCTATTTGGGTTACAAGGTTGGAAGTTTGTTTCCTTTTCTTTGCATAAAACTCATGTTTTCTGCTTTGCATCCAGACTGGCTTCATTATTGATTGTCCTATCAGCTCTTTGTTTTGTGCACAATTCATGAATAAACCTGACTGAGTCATTTTACCTGAACCTTGGAAATAGTTCATTTTCCATGACAGGCGATTCTGTGAAATACCCAAATATGGAACTTCCTCTCTGTTTAAACGGCTTTTAGCTGAATAAACTGGGAGTGAATAAATGTCTGATCAGCTGAGGCGGCAGGTCGCAGCGTTTAGCGACTTCACTTCCTGCTGGTTCATCCTGCAGACGACAGGACAGCCGCAAACATCTGCACTGGATCTCACTGGATCTCACTGGATCTCACCAGCTAACCCACAACAGGAACAATCACTGCAATATAAAACACTTTTTAAGGTTTCCCTTTGTTTAAATCCTGTTTAATTAAGTTGATCGGGTATTGATCGTCCAGGTTAAAGTTCGATTCTTCAGACGGTTCAATTGAAACACAAAACAATATGAAGATCCCATTAATGTGAGCCTGAAACTACACTGTAAACAAAGAATCCACCAAATCCATTCAGTAAAATTAATGCAACACATTACAACTAATAGCATTAATTAGATTTTATAATGTTTGGATTTAAATGTGTTCATTTAACTTAATTATAATTAATAATTATAGTTTAAACAAACAGGTTAAGATAAAAAATGGAATCTTTTAAATGTATGTAAATTGATCATAAACATTTATATATATTATTTAACATTTTGCCTAAAATGCAATAACAGCATCCTTTATTAAATCTGAGAATAAATCTGAAAATTATTATTGAGTTTTGGCTGAAATTTATTTACAGACGAAGTTGTTTTTGTTTTAAATGAAAATCATTTTTTTTGTTTTTCTAAAGTCTGAATTCTCCAGTTAAACATTGATCAATTACTAAATTAGTTGAGGGTTAATTGAATCGGTGAATAATCAGGATTAATCGTTCAGCTCATGTCTGGCTGCCTCTCTGCTGCTCCTCTTCCAGCCTGAGCAACCAGGGCCGGCCTTTGACTAAGCCAGACTTTCATGGATGGTCTGCAGCCTCTTCAGCTGATCCAGCTTCAGTCGTGAGGTTGTCGGGTCGATTCCCGTCCGCAGGTTTGTCTTGTCTTCTCTGGGAGGTTTCTGACGTCGTGCCAACAGTGAAACACAGAAATGTGTCATCATGCTGACTGATAACAGCCTCCATCCATCAAGTGAGTCAGACCATCATGGCGTTTTCTTCACAGCATCTCAGGAATCGTTTCAACACGAAGTTGTCTGTTGCACCGGCGGCGGCTTCCCGAAAAAAACCTGATTTTTTTCTGCAAACGTCACAAAAAACTAACATTTAACCAGACTGGATGGAAATACGCCTCATTCATTCCAAACCCTAAAATTAAAAGAAATATAATTACAGTGCTGCTAATTTGATGTCAAATGAGCGTGTTTTCATGCTTGGCGGCTTCATTGTCAGACGTTTATTGTTGTGCAAACCTTTCATCCATTAATCTTCCCATTTTCAATCAGTGTTTGTTCAGACAAAGTACAGGATGAAGGTGTGTGTTGTCTGGGCGTTATTTCCTGCTCTATTGTGTGTTGCCATACAGCGGCGTGGTGGGAACGTTGCAAACACTCGTCTTTTCACAGCCGTGTGTGTGTGGCTGTGGTTTGACTGAGACGAGTATCTGCTTGTCCTTGTGGCTGAATCTGAGGTTTGGAGTGTTTGCGTGTGCGTGTGTGTGTGTGTGTGTGCGTGGGTGTGTGTGTGTGTGTGTGTGTGTGTGTGTGTTTGTTTCAAAGCATCAATCAAATTTAAATCCAAATATCAAAGGAAGGGGCGGCTCTTCCTCGGTTTTAGTTTTTGGTCTTGAAGCAGCCAAGAAACGTAGAACCGCCTGGAGTTCACACATTCACAGAAGGGGGCAGCACTGAGACAGACATGCAGCAGAAAGGGTTAAGTTCGTCATCCTTAGAGGTGAAAGGCGAGGCTGGAGGCAGACAGGTTAATCCTCCCTGACTCACCGTCACACTTTACCAACGATTTTCCTCCTTCCACCTGTGAAACCACAAAATCCGAACAATTAACGACTCCAACGCTGGACGCTGATTCATCAGGCCGTACCGCGGCGCAAAGAGCACAAAAAGTGTTTACATAACCTGAACATTTCCACATTCTGTCACGTTGAATAAATCAGTTGTAGCGTAATAAATGAGTAAGATCTGCTTTTAAACAATATAAAAGGTTTTCAACCTAGAAATAAAAATATTTCCTAAGTTTCTGAGCAAAACGTCTCAAAGAGAAGTTTTCTGAAGAAATGATTTGAAGTCTGGTTACTGTTGGATTATGGTCTGGGCTTTGACTGGGCCATTCCATTGACTTTTAAAATGTGTAAACTGGAATTATGAAAATAAATGTGTTCAATGGAAACATGAATTAAAAAGAAAAGTTTTAGTTTTGCAGTAGGTTGAGGCGTCGGAACTCCAGGAATTGGATCTGGTTAAATAAAGGTTGAACCAGACGAAGAGTAGATTATTTCTTTATTCACGTTAAAAGTCATGTGATCAACAACAGGAAGTTACTACTGGTGGAAAAGACAAAGAAGAAGAAAACAGGAAGTGTCAGGAGGAAGAGTTAAGTTTAATGACTTATGAAGTGAACAAACTCATTCACGGCATTTTAGTTCAATTTGTAATGGAAATGCAGCTGCATTAGCTATTTTTAAAATAGTTTTCCTTCTTTGAAGTAAAGAGTTGAGAAGTGAACAACCTGAGCCACGGAGCTGCAGCTCCTCCATTGTCGCTACAGGGATTCTCCAAGTCAAAGGTGACAAAACATGTTTGTGACATAAAAAACCTGGACCTGCTGTGTGAACATAAGCTAAGCTAACTCTTGCTAACAGAAATTACATGATTTAAACTTAGATTAAACTACAAACGTGCAAACTTTGTTTTATTCCACTGTATCACATAAAATCCCAATAACATGTTATGTGCATTCATTTCTAAAAGAGAATGTAAAACATGTAGCTTTGCAGTAAACAAAGTTTGATGAATCTAAACTATGAGGTCAGACAGAGTTAAGGCCGACTGGATTATGAAGTGTAACCCGGTGATGAGGACAGGTGGCGTTCAGGAGCCGACGGGGCGCTTTGCAGCAGCTTTGATCTGCAGCAGCAGAAATCTTCCTAATCCTTTAATGGAGGCGCTGACTCAGCAGGACAGCCGTCACCATGGAAACCATCTGTCACACTCACAGTGGCTTGGGAAGCCGAGTCTGGACCAAACTCTGATTACCACTTACAAACATCAAGAATGTGAGCAGAGGAAGAAATCTCAAGTTTTGCTTTTCTGGAGGAATATTTATTTGGCCTGGAAAGATGTGGTTAGAAACAAGCAGCAGGATTTCACCAAACATTTCAGGCTGAAATAATGACGTCAACCTGATCCGACACAGACGGCAACAAACGCTTCTCTGTTTCGCTGCTTTTCACTCATTTGCATCAGCCAACAAAATGGAGACAAGAAACAGCCAAAGATTAAAAGGTTTTAACAAAATCTGACAAATCTGACATTAATTATAAGTTATTATTAAAATCACCAAAAACTCAAATATTTACTCCCCAGATTACAACTCAAGTATTTCATTTTTTATTTCTGTGACTTCCTGTTTCTGCCATGATGGACGGGATCAGATGTCCAAAGTTAACCAAACTTAGAGAACTTCAACATTTTCTAAAAGATTGCATATTAAGGTCAAAGGTCAGGTTGCTTGTCTGGTTTCTAATGCAAATATCTTTAAATCAGACAGAAATAACTTAAAAGTAACTTTTCTGCAAGATAGATAATCTTGTATCAAGTCAGTAATACTTTAAAAAATAATGTTTCCAGATTCACTATCAAATATTTTTACTAAAAACTGTAAAAGATTAAATAATCTGCCAGAAGAACTAGAACTATTCTTTTATTCTTTAACATTGATTGACTTAAAATTAGCTACTACTTCTTACTGAAAACTTACTTTTGCCATTTTTCCATGTTATTTCCACTGATTGCACTCAGACATTGGCATCAAAAACTAGACAAAATGCTTGGTAAGATTTTTTGTTTTTTACAGTGAAGATGTAAAAACACTCGTCTCTTTTCTGTAAGAACATTTTTCTGCAGATTCCTGAACAATAAATCCTTTTGTTGCATATTTGCGAGCAGCAGTGAGCTCCCATGTTATCGCCTGCGTTGGTTCAGCCTTATTGACGCAGCTGCAGATTCATGTACTTCCACCGTTTGCTGGTTTATCAGCTTACAGTCCAGGAGCCGGACGCAGCGATTCATCGCTTTGTTTGCTGCTCCGCTTTATCGAAATGCTGAGCTTCTCCAACCTTTGGTTTCATTCTGCTCTCAGGAAACACATCTGCACTGCAAAAACACACAATATTAACTATTTTTGGTCCAGTTTCCAACGCAGATGTCCTAAATTAAGACAAAACTGGCTCACTAACAGCTTTTTAGCAAAATATAGCATCTTGTTTCAAGTGAATAATTCCTTAACGATGAAAAGGTTCCAGCTCCACTGGCAGATTGTCGTCACCTAGCAACCTCACCGCTGGACCATCCTGACGGCAGCCATTTTGTTCGTGTATCTTTGTCTCATGTATTTTTTTTCTGTTGGTCTGCTGTGTTCTGCGCCGCGTTTGCCTACCAAGATGGCGCCGATCACTTCCTGTTCAGACTTGTGTGATGAAATAGTTCTAGTTCCACTGGCAGATCGACGGTTCTGTGCCGTTACCCAGCAACCCCAGCCCCGCCCAGCCCGTCTCCTAGCAACCAGTTCTCCTCCCACTGGCAAAGTGTTTCACTTAAAACCTGTAAGGATGTTTTGTTACAGGTGAAACTGCTTTTTATCAGTGTTAAGGAATTATTGACGATCTGTAGTCAGTTTTGTCTGACTCTGGGACTTTTGCTCTGGAGTCCAGACAGATTTACTGGTTGTTTCTGTCAAGGTGCTTCTTGCCCGGCGGCTGCTCCTCGCTGGCAGAACGAGCCGCCCAGCCAGTCGCTCCCTGAGGTTGCTGCAGATTGCAGTGGAATGCCGAGGCAGCCAATCAGACGCGGGTAGCGTGGGGGGGTAGGCTGCGGCGACGCTGACGCTCATGCAGCCAATTAGAGCCTGGCGCACCCCCCCTTCATCCACAGAGTCAATGGCAACATTTATCCCTCAATAAAACAGACATGATCTCAGGGGCCCGGCCCTGCCAGGGCTTTCCGCTCCTACAAATTTCTCCTGATTGTACAGTGCTGCGCCTGTAAGCACTCCCAGGATGATTACCCAGCTTAGGTTACATGTTTTAAGGCATTTTACTCAGATTTAAAGAGGCCTTTTTCCCTCTCCGCGAGTTGGAATATGACGGCTGCAACTGAAACGTTTCTCAGAGAGAAACAGTTGAAGTGGCTGCAGTTGGTCACGTTTACCTGCTCAGGATGAAAACTGATGGAAGAAAACAAAACGCAGCAAGAGTTAGCAGGACATGCTAATCTGAGGTTTTAAAGCTGTTCAGTGGCTGAAAACTTATTCAATAAAAGATTTAAGATTTTAATCCACTTCTGACTAAAGTTGGTAATTAAAACGAGTCGAAGTCGAAGCAAAGCTCTGCAGGCCCAACGCAGACAGCAGTCTGCCATTATTTGACTGATTTAGGGAATATTTACTTTTAAAGCTGAACTGCATGACCTTTAACCTTGACTGAAACAACTTTAAGTTAGCAGCAGCTGCATTTCAAATCTTCACAAAACTTTATTACTGCTGAAAAAACTTATTTCCATTTAATAACAAACACAATTAAAACCACACATGAATAAATTTGTTCATTCAGTGCCATCATTCAACGACTTCCTGTCTTCTTGCTAGGTTCTTCGTTGTTTCTGCCAGTAGTAACTTCCTGTTGTTGGTCTTATGACTTGTGATGAGAAAAACAAGTTTCTGTTGAAATTTCGGTACGACTGAAAAACTTCCTAATAATAGCGTAACAACTTTTTATCAATTCTTCGACATTGCAGTGTTTCCATTAAGCTTTTTTTGTAATAATTGCAGTTTGTACAGTTATTAGTTCAATATGAACACAGCTATCAGTCTGCAGGCTGAGGAACATTTCAGTTTCAAGATGGCGGCTCATGAGTGTTGGTTAGCTTCTTGCTTTAGCGTTCACTGCAAAGACACAAAATCTGAAAAGTGGAGTTGGGGAGTAAATATTTACATTTACTTCAGAAACTGCTTGGACAAAATGTACTTTATACCTTTTCTTGAGTGATATTTTTATTAATGATTAATGATCTTTGTGAAAGACACTAATTTAGGTACAGCTGGAATTTGAAAGGTAAAGTTAGATTTTTGTCTTCAACAATCTGTTTGGCACATTTGAATCTTTAGCATGTAACTTTTACGAAATATTTTACATTTTTGTTAGGACAGTTTATGAGACAGATAATCTGTGAAAACAATCTCCCTCATAAGCAACCAATCAAAGGCAGGTCTTAGCGCTGTCAATCATGGCTGTGTGCATGCTGCTCAACCCTTCCGATCTCCCACTGCCCCCTCTTGCTCTCTGCTGCTAGCACAGCCTCTTCTGAACGCCGTTTATCAGCCACGTATGATGGCTAATAAACGGTTTCCTTGTTAATTTAAGTTGTTTCTCCATTATTAGCACATGAAACAGCGAGTACACGAGGGTGATTGACAGCACTAAGCCCCACCTCCCGGGTCTGGGGACATCTTTTTTCACATATTATCTGTCTCATGACAAACTGTCATGGCATAGTGACAGTTTTCACTGATATGTAGAAACATATTTCTGTTGTACTGCAGGATTAAACTACAGTTTCGATTTGCCTTTAAAAGCTCTGAATGAGCGTTTTGTCTCTGCTGAGTCCTGATCTTTTCAACTGCCAGTTTTTATTCCCCCTCATTAGCAGCTCTGTTATCTGCTGAGACAATGCTTCATCACAGGATTACATTTAAATTAGCCTCTTTAGCCTCTTTAGCTTCCCTGTCTGCAGCAGAGCAGAACTTTAGTTCCTGATTTCAGTGGAGGAGCAGAAACCTGCAGACCTGCTGAACAATGCAGCCTAATGCAGGCCGAGCCGCAGAGCATGTGGTGGCAGCAGATTTATAGAGAGATTAGATTTTTATCAGCCATTAAATAACATCTAAATGGGGATTGTTTTTTTTGTCTTTATGAGACTGCATTGGACATGCTTAGTTGTTGTGTCCAAAAATTGCCAGAAAAGCTTTTAAAAAATTCCCAGCTGAGGATAAGTTTGTGTTTTTATGGCTGTGTGAAGAAACTTGATCTGTATCCTTTCACCTAAAGCGAGGAACTCAAGTAAAATGTGCATCAAGTTCTTTAAATCTCCGCTTCATGTTCAACTTCTTCCTGTCCGAAAATAAAGAACCTCGGCTAATCTTCAGAGCTTTTTCATTAATCTCATTAAGACCTTCCTGTTCAGTGGATAATTGCTGCTTTAATAGGAAACCAATTAAGGATCGACGATGCAGTAAAGATCAGCTCAGTGCGGGAGGCTGACCCCACATCTGCTCCACACTCACTGAGCGAACCGGAGGGCCCGGGTGTGTGTGTGTGCGTGTGAGTGTGTGTGTGTGTGTGTGGGTTCGGCTCAACTGGTCCAGCAAAACGCCTGCCAGTGTTTCTAAGACCCTAAACACTAATCTGTTAGCCTATTAGCCTGCTAGCCTATTAGCCTGTTAGCCTCTTAGCCTGCTAACAGCAGTGCTGTCTCTTCTCCAGACTCCATGTAACAGTCGCTTCATTTTTATTTGTTTCTGGTGTTTTTGTTGCTCCAGATCTGAAAAGTGTTTCCTGAACTGGTTTCCAATAAAACCTTTTTATTCTGGTGCTTTCAAAGCTTCCAGCTTCCACACAAAGACCCAACAGAACATTTTATCTGCGTGTGCTGGAACTTTCTGTCCCGAACTAAAGACCAACCAGCGTCAATGTGGATTGAGCTCCAACTATAAAAAAAATAAACATTTCTGTTAACCTTTTTTTTTCTTGCTAATGAATGAACGGCCACATAAAAACCCAGCTGTGTAATGAAGAAAAAAGGTTCTCAGATTTGAGCTGCAGGGTCGGTACTTTGGATCAGCCTGGTTCCCCAGAACGTTTTGTTCTACATTTAATCTGTTTGTAACAAAAACCTGAATCAGCTCTTACTGTGCAGCTTTATTCTTTACTAATTAATGAACCACAAAAACACAGAAACCCACTTTAACAAGCATAAACTGGGTTTCTTACATATTTAATCTTATTTAATGAATAAATGGAGCTGCAGTCCAGATGCATGTTTGAACAATCATTTTATTTCCAAGCCAACTATTAGATCTGAATCAGATGATAACTGATAATCGAATATCTCTTCTGGTCCTTAATGCCTCTTATTTCTGATATGCAGGTTTTTACTTGCTGTAACATTAAAATCCCTTCAGAGACAAAAGAATGAATCTGAATCTAAAAACAATTATAACCAACAAGGAAATACATTTTAATATTGAATATTAAAACTGATCCGGTGTTTCTGTTATAACTGATTTATTTTACTATTTTAATTCTCTTTTTTTTATCTGATAATTTCTTGATTTGGTCGTTTTGATTATTTTATTGTTTCGATATTTTTATTTTTAACCTGACTAAATAAAGATTGATTGTTTGATTGAAGCGTGATGTCACCAGAGCTACGAGCTTTTTTTTTTATTTACATTTTGTCTTAAATTATAGTTTCACACATATAATTATAAAAATATAAATAAAACATTTAATTTTGATTTTAATTATATCAAATATATAAATTGTCTTCATGTATTTTCTGTCTTAGATTATTAGATAGATTAGATATTAGATTTTAGATTTAATTCTTATTATTATTGATTTCATCGCAACAATAATAATAAAATATTTATTATGTTTTATTATAATAAATGTTTTTATTATAAAAAAACCCATTTTTTTTAATAATTGACATTATTGACATTTAATAATGTCAATGTAATAATGACATTATTAAATTATTCAGTTTGCTGTGAAATCTAAAGCAGTTATCAGCTCCGAGTTACTAAAATCAAATGATTAAAACAAGTTTTTATTATTTTAACAGGTTTTATTTATATTATTATTATCAAGATATTTTTAGGATTATGATTTAAAATTGAAGGATTAGATTAAAATATAACATGAATTTGTACCAACAGATTAAATAACATAATGTTTATGTAGGCTATATCATATTGTTGTATTATAATTATTACATAATAATTTGTCATTGTAATAAAATTATTACATTTATGCATTATAACTTGTTTCAAGCTTAAAATATAAACAAATATAAAAAATAAATCCTGCGATGTTGAGAATAAACAATAATAAATCATAAAGGCTAAATAAATGAGAAAGATGAATTTAATTCTCTGATCTGTTTTTATTTTTAACATGTTTTTAATAACTTGTTTTTGCTGCTTTCTTATTAAAAATAAATCCCTTTTAATCTCAGACTAATTATTTTCTAAAATGTTTCTATTTTAGAACCGGAAACTTTTGGTGGTTGAACATTTTTATTCTGTAGTTTTATTAGAAAATAATAGATCAATTAAAAACAAGGACTTTTTGCCTTATCGATTTGTGTCAGAATTAATAATTGAATGTAATTTCTGATCGAGATTTTTGTTGTTTCTGATAATAAAGCCGTGAGCTGCAGAGAAAACACACACACACACACACACACACCCACACACACACACACCGCCGCTCTTTGCGCTCCTTGCTGCGGGATTGTCGCTCTCCGCCGCCGCAGAGTCTCGGCTCCTTCCCGGCCTGTCGGCCTGCTGGCTGCGCAGTTTTCATCAAAGTTGTGCACAGAGATTGTCGCCTGATGCGGTTTAATCTCTGCAGGATTTAGTTTTGGTTCCTCACTTTTCTCATGTTTTAATGCTTAAAGTGTTTTAATGCAAAGAGCAGAAATAAAATGTAAAATATGTTCTGGAGGAATTCTCCTTTTCTCATCACTTCAGTTTCGGTACAAAATAATAACGAGCTCATGATCATTTAAACATGATGCAGTTCATTTATGGATATTTCAGGTTTCCCGCAAATTAATGCAACATAAAGTATTTTTCCCGGGAGAAATCGGCCTGATGTGAAAAAGAGGAAAAGCTTTAAAAGTTTTAAACTAATCAAAAAAATAAAAAAAAAACATCATGAAGAAAAGCGGAGGACCGTTTAGTTTAGTTTAGTTTAGTTTAGTTTAGTTTAGTTTAGTTTAGTTAATCCTAACCCTGGATTTTTGTGCTCCTTCATTTCTGATCCGGACAGAAACAAACCGTTTGCTTCCTATCAGAAAACTGAGTATTAACATAATAATGCAGCTCAGTTAGCAACGTAACATTTTTTACTAAATAATTTGTAAAATACAATAAAATTAATTTTTAATCAACCGTAAACATCCTACCTTTAATTTGAGTTTTTAGCATTTTGGGACCAAACTGGAAAAATCCCACAGTAATAAAAATGTGATCATTCTTGGGATCATTAACACTGAGCATAAAATAAATATGAATTTTATTTCACACTCCTTCACTTCCTGTTTATAATGACTCGTTTCCTCAAAATGGGAAAAACAAGTCAGATGTGTCGGTAAAAACAGCTGATCAATCAATCAGGTTTATTAGTATTGAACATTCCAGCAACAATGCAGTTTCAATGCTTTACATCATGAATCAAAAAATGAAATGATATTTTTTCCAAGTCGTTACACTTCAAAATGTTGGTTAGTTTCATTTTTATAATTTTTATGGAACAAAGAAACCCGGTGAGTTTTTGTAGGATTTCGCTTTGTTCAGATTAATCTCCATTTATTGTAACAATAAATCAAAATTCTTATCAAAAGAAATTTATTGCGATAAACGATAAAGAAAAGTTGTCACATTTTGATATAATTATCGTTTATTTAAACAAAACAACAAAATTCAGACATGATAAAAACGATTCAGTGAAGTTTTTTCAGTGCGTCTCTCAGAGCTGCTGTTTGGTGATAACGATGAAGCCTCAAATCCTTGTGTAGATCTGACCTTTGCCCCCCCTCCTCCACTGCTGCCTATTTTTACCGGCTGCAGCTGATCAGTGCGGCCGGCCCTGCAGCAGCAGGATTAGGTGTCTGTTTGGGCCGAGGCGACTTCAGGAGCCGCTCTGCGTTTGGGTTGGCGGCGGCGCCGAAACCGCGGCCTGATCTAGCAGAAATCATTAGGAGCTGTTTGAGATGGCAGAGCAGAACGTGAGAAGAAAAGAAACGAGGAGAGGAGGATGAGAAGAGGAGATTTTCTCTGTTTGAAGAGGATTTTGGTTCTGAAGTTGTTTCAGAACCGGCTCCAGACAGAGAGCGGGAAACGTTCAGAACCAGGAAAATGTCACGAACATGAAACTCAAACACGTTAGCATGGAAATAAAAAAGCAATTTAAATTTTCTCAGACAAATTCATCCCACTTAAAAATACATTCTCCACTGAATGCAGAAATATTCAAATCCTCTGGACGACGTCAGCGGCTGAACTTTGACCTTTGTTCTCACACACAAAAAATTGTTTTTATTTAACAGTCGGCATGAAAGAGGCCTGAGACATTTGAATATTTTGATCCTGTACTTTGAATATAGAAAATATTAATTATCAGATTCATTACAGCCACATATGTGAGCGGAGGAAATGTCTACACTGCAAAAACACAGAATCTTACCAAGTTTTATGGTTTGATTTTAGTGCAAATGTCTGAAATCACTTGAAATAAAACAAGTTAACTCTCAGATCTGTGTGTGTGTGTGTGTGTGTGTGTGTGTGTGTGTGTGTAGACGTCACTGTAGAGGAAGATCATCATGCTGAAGCAGCTTCTGGAAGTTAAAGTTTAGTAGAAATGTATTCCTTCATACTCCACCAAATCAAAGTGATATTAATTAAACTAAATGAAAGTTTTGCAGAAACATCTTCAGAGGAAATAAATGTTCAGGCCTAAAACCCAGAGACTAATTCAAGTCAGACAAGATGATTCTACCAAGTAATAAGAAAATGTGTTCATTTCATAATTTGAGGTTTAACTTTACAGTTAATATGAACATTTTGACTCAAACCTTAACATTTCTAAAATGTTAAAAACATTCTAAAACATTTCCTTCAATCTTTTATTTATTGTTTAATTTTGAGCATTTAATCTGCTTCTCTCCTTCTGTTGGGTCGACCCGGTTCTACTGGAACCAGAACCTCCAGCTGCTGCGGTTCTGTTCCCCTCCTGGCCTGTGGGGGCGGTGCACCAACAACCACTGAAGGAAACGACCCTTCCTACTCTCTTCAGAGAACAGGAAGTTGCTCTCTGAAGACGCTGAGAGCAACTTCCTGTTTCACCAGATGGAAACAAGAAGGAGGCGTCAGATTTGAGGATTTCTCTTTAAGCTAAAGACCAGGAGCCATTTCTGCTGCTAGCGCTAGGCTAACACGTTAGCTTTGGCTAGATTTACCCAGAATGCTCTGCAGTAGTCCACTTCCTGCTTTTGGAGCACTCTCTGGTCCGCTTGGCATTCACACACTGCAAAAAAACAAAATTTTACCAAGTAATTCTAATGCTAATATCTTACTAAACATAAAATAAAACCAAACTAATTTATAAGTAACTTTTTGATGAGATGTAAGAGCTTGTTTTACATCAATAATTCCATAATATTGATCAAATTTGTTTCAGTTCAGTAGCAGATTGTTTCATTTATAATAATACATTTGTCTGTTGTTAGTTTCATTTGAAGTGAACTAAGACTTTTGAACTAGAAAATTACTTGGTAAGGTTTTGTGTTTTTGCAGAAACTGGATTTTCTAGAAAGTCCACTGGTGTGGATAAATGTTTAACTTTCCTGTAATATTTTAAATTTAGTCTCAACTTTTCAGTCCTTCGTCTCCAACAGGAGTTTGTTCTTTTACTAGAGAAAAGATTTTTGTTCTGAAATTTGACCTTCGATGCTTCAGGCGTCCAAATGATGTGCGAAGCGTCACATCCGGGCCTCGCTGGACCTGCAGCTCCCTCACCTGCCTGCGCTCTCAGCCGTCCGTCTTTCTCACACGGACCGGCTCGTCCAGCGCCTGACAGCTAATGGGCCGGGCCCTGCGATTAATTGAGATGAATAGGGGCCCATTCATAACGCTTTGTGCTAATGCTACTGAATGCTGTCAGAGCAGCAGCAGCACAGCGAGGTCAACTACTGCCCCCTGTTGGCCTCACTGCGCCATGAGAACCTCCATCTGAATTGTAAACTTGTTTTATATTTGTGATGCATTCAGGGACTTTTAGCGCAGACACAGACTCAGATTAGAAATCAGATATTTTTCTCATTCTGTCGGAATGAGAAACACATGAAAACGTTGCTGCGAGCGGCGATCAGGGGATTTATCCCATATGGGAATGTTAATAATTTAAGGCTGTCAGGGGTCAAGAGCTGCATGGGAATGCTGGGAATGCTGAGAGTTTCTGGCAATCACGGCACGACGACACAGAGCATCCAGAAAGCGGCGCAGGCCGCCTGCATTATGATTATTATTTATCTAATTCTACCTCGGTGTTGTTGTGATGGATTTGCTGCGACCTTCCTGTTGTATTTCAGGCGGGAGGACGGATCCTGGACGCCATGTTTGTCCAGGAGAGAATAAATCTGTTGGACACACCTGCACTGTAAAACCACGCAGCGCTGCAGCTTCTGCTGCTTCCTGCTGACCGCGTCACGTTAAAATGATAAAACCAGATGAGCGTTAACCATTTATGAGATTTACTACAAAATGAACGGATTACGATTAAGATTTACAGCTTAATCTGTCATTTTGTGGCACTTTGAAAACTTGTCAGACGTTGACGTAATCTCATCATTTGTGATCAATGTTTAGCTTCAAGTGGATTTTTGTTCAAATTTATTTTATGTTTGAGTTTTAAATGTTCTGTTTTTCCGACAGCAAAGAAAAAAAGGATGTCATGTTTCTTTTCTACAGTTCAGTTCATTTCCATTCACTTTAACTGAAATTCAGTTCAGTTTGGAACAGTTCAGTTCAATTCATAGCAGAGATTCAATTATCATTCAGTTTTCTTTGCATTTCATGTCCATTAAATGACATGAATGTAATTTACATTCATTTATTTCAGTTCAGTTACGTTGATAAAATAATAATCTGCTCAGTTAATTTTAGTTCAATAAACTGTTCAGTTTTATTTACAGTTCAGTTTCCAGTTCCATTGAATTCTATTCATTTCATTTAGATTCGTTCATGTCATCTCAATTTAATTCAAACAAATTTAGTTTAAATCAAAATTAAATTCGCTTCAATTTAATTTCATTTGTTTCAGTTCATTTTAACAAACTGACATTTATTTTGAAACAACATTCACTATAAATTAATTTTACTTTACTTAAAATAATGCATAACTTTGTTATTTTAAGATTAGCTTAGATTAGCATAGCTTCATTTAGCTTATTTTAGTTTAGTTTAGCTTAGCTTAGCTTGGTTTAGCTTAGCTTCATTTGCAATCTGAATGCATTTCAATAACCCAACAGATCCAGTTCATTTATCTGAGTCTCGTTTAGTTGTTTATTCTGAATTATCGTTTAAACTGATAGATTATAATCTACTGACTGGTTTAAAGTTTTAGATCTTAGAAAACCTGCAGATGTTTATTGTCTTCTCATCAAGCATGAGGCGACAGTGGAGGGAAACAATCATTTCTTCTTATCAGCTGAAATAAAAGCTGTAATAATCAGCATTTTGACCCGGTTCCTCCTGACCCGGTCCGGTCCGGTCCGGTCCGGTCCCGGGCCTTCCTCTCCCCGGCTGTTTGGTTCTTCTGCAGGAACCGTTCAGGTTTAACTTGATCCTTTTTTTCTCCCGTCTCTCTCAGGTTTGCGCTCCGTCTCAGAATCTCGGCTTGGTGAGATCTGAGGCCAGATATTTGATTTACGCCTCTGAGGTCAAAGAGAATGCATTAGGACCTTTAGCAGGAACAGCCAAGAGTTATAAAGTGGTCAGATGGATGCTGACAATCAGCGTCAGAGTGAGCTGCACTGGCCCTGACCTCGGTGATCTACGCTCTGCAGCCTGGCTCAGACGCGGCTCCCTGCCAAAGTACACCAAACTCCCAGCAATCCGTCTCCAGACTCTCCACTCGCTCTGGTTCTGCTCTCCGTCCGCGGGCCTGCCATCGTGTGTGAATGAATAATTTTCACCTGGTGGATCTAAGAGGCGGCAGAGCGACTCCCTTTTTAATGAGGAGTTTTATACCTGCAGTAACAACTCTTTATCTCTGTTGAGCTGATTGCTCAGATAAAGGACTCCCCGCTGTGTTGAACACACACTCAGCGTGTAATTTAGCATGATAGCCGTTAGCTTAAGCATCGCAGCATCCATCAGAATCGCTGCTCAATGTTTCGCTTTGCCTGCAGGAAATGCAAACACAAATTCCCAGAAACACGACATTTTCCCGACATCTTTCTGTCTCTGAGCCTTAAAGGCAACCAACTGTGTTTCCTGTAACAGGTTAGGGTCGATCTGTGGCCTAAACAAAACATGTTCATGACATTTCTTAGCAGATCAGATTCTGATCAGTTCTGCCTGTTCTGAGCTGTTTTAGGGTTTCTGTCCCTTTAAATCCAAATGAGCTGCTGGCCACACCCACAACTCAACATGAAAATATTTGCAAACAGATGCTCAATTATACAACCGTACATCTTTGAAAAGTGTTAGTGGAGCCTCCTGCACAGCCAACCAGAATGCAGCAAATGGTTTCTGGATGATCAGTCAACAACAAAACTCTTGTTTTTCCAGCAGCCGTTACAGCAGGGGGGAGACCCGCTGACCAAATGTGCTGGAGATCAGCTGTGGTTGCTAGGTAACCGGCATTTCCTGCTGATATGTGGCTTTTCATTCCAGAGGTTTTTGAAATGTGTGCTTTTAGAAGCATCTGGAATCCAAATTAAAAATAAAATTGTTTCACTTAAACAAACTAAAATACTTAAATAAACTTCTAGTTATTTTTGGATGTATTTTTTTTTATCAACACATGATCTAATAATTTACAAATTCTTTTTTTGAATTTGTAAATTCAAAAAAAGAATTTACAAATTATTAGATTTGTAAATCTAATAATTTGTAGATTATTAGATTTACAAATCTAATAATCTACAAATCTAATACATGAAGCTTCAGAATTTAAAGTTTCAGTTTCCATTTTTACAGCCTACTGTAAAAATGATGCATTAATGAAGCATTTTAAATAAAATGTTGTATATATATATATATTTATATCACAGTTTAACAATATTTATTTTACATTTTCTGCTTTGCTGAGGAAGTTTTTTATTTAACGTTCTGTTTCAATCTGCGGCTTTTTCTTCAATTTACAAAGTTTTAGAAAGTTTGTGTTTTTTATTCTGCATCTGATCGTCATTCATACGGAGGAAACTGGAAGCTGTGAGGTTTGTTAGGGTGAAGAAACTGAGGCAGGCTTCTCTTCTAACATTAAAAAAGTGTTTTTATTTACTATTTCTCATTAGAGGGTAATAACCCTAACCCGTTTATTGGGTCAAACTGGGTTTTTGGCACCAAGTTCAGTCTTTAGGATTGGAAAACCTCCTCGTCATCACCCTAATGTTTAGCTTCAGATTTTATTTGAGTCAGATTTCAGATTATTCACCGTTTCACTGAGATTAGATGTTTGTGAGTCTCACTAAAAAATATTGAAGTTTAAATCTTTTTAACTAACTTTGATTTGATTTCTTGAAGTTTTTTGATCATTTAGAAAACATCTTTGCAGGCAAGTTTTTATTTAAATTTAAATTATATTTTATTTGCTAACGGCATCTTCCCAAGTTTTCCTTCAGATTTTCAGTTTGATCGTAGTTCAGAATAAAGTCTCAAGGTGACATTTACAAACTGTGTTCACGTTTCTATTGCATGTTGTCTTCTGATTGGGCCTTCAGTGGATATCGGACTCGTCACAGTGGATCAGAACTAGCTCTTCAGTTCTGGGTCTGATTCACACATTCAGCACCAGAACCTGTTCAACATGGCTGAACGTTTCCATGGCGTTTAAACCTGCACAAACGTTTGGACAAATGGCACTTTTGTTTCTCCGTACATGAATAGAAACCAAATTCATGGAAATCAGTGATGGGAACATTTCCTCCAATCTGCTGTTAGCCAATCTAATTTTCCTTTAGCGTTTTTGCTAAATTTGAAATAATTTAGTTGTTTTACTTTAATTAAGTAATAATAATTTCACTTGGCTGCTTCTTAAACTTTTAGCTGAATAAAGTTTTGTGTTGAGGATTTGATTGTTGACTGATAAGAAATCTCCAAGTCATCAGTAGTTTAATATTCATGCTCTTATTTTGAAGTGGGGGAAGACTGTTAACGCAGCCTTCCTGTTTCCTTGCGTTGGTTTAGTGTTTACCCAGAATGCATTGCGGGGTAAACAACGTTTAGCGTGACACGTTACGCTTTTATACATGTTGTGTGATTAAATGGTGGATGTCAACATGGTTGACATGTTGAACTTAGCATGTTAGCTAACAGGCATGTTAGCATTAGCGTAGCATGTTAGCATTAGCTTCTGCTAAGCACCATGTTGTTGTGGCACAGAATCAAATCTCCTGCTAATGATTAATGTTTTATGGTTATTATATCGGCACATTTAGTCAGCGATTCTACAATTCTCTTCCTGAAATCTTTTCTGATTTCTTTGGATTCACGATAGGAAGATCAATAGGTTATAGAATAAACTCAAATGTGGTGATTTAACCAATCAGGAGTTCACAAAGCTATGACATCATCATCATCTGGGCTTTCCCAAACCCCTTAAAGGGACAGTTATGTTAGTTCATTCATTTGATTTGAAAATAACAAGAAAGTTGTTTTTTTATGAATATTTTTCTTGACTGACCAAGAACAGGAAATATCTGATCTGGTTTCCATCTGACAGAGAAAAATGATCTATCTTTTATATATCTATGTCCAGTTTATGTCAAGTTAGCACAGAGGGAAAATGTACAAATGAAAAACTGATGAATAGGATGATGTGATGGAAGTTGGTCTGTGTAAAAAATCTGAAAACAAAAAAACTTGAAAATTGTCCAGATTGAGTGAATGTGTGAATAAATCTCCTCACAGAGCCAAGTCTGTTCCTCCAGACTCCTTCAATGTTTACATCACTTTTTATAACACTGGGCTGACAGACATGAACCGTCTACAGTCCCAATGGTCTGCACACACACACACACACACACGCAGACACCCCGACACACACACACACACACACACGCGCACACACACCCCCACACACGCAGACACACACACACGCAGACACACACACAGATACAGACACACACGCAGACACACAGACACACACAGATACACACACACACGCAGACACACACACACACACAGATACACACACACACGCGCACACACTCACACACACACACACACACGCAGACACACAGACACACACAGATACACACACACACACAGATACACACAAATACACACGCACACAGACACACACACAGACACACACACGCAAACACACAGACACACACAAATACACACACACACAGACACACACACACACACAGACACACACACGCAGACACACACACACACACACACACAGATACAGACACACACACAGACACACGCACACAGATAGACACACACTCACCCCCACACACGCAGACACACACACACACAGACACACACACACAGATACAGACACACACGCAGACACACACGCAGACACACACACAGACACACACACACACACCCTCTCTGGTGTCTGGACAGCATCAGTAACACGTTAAGTGCAGGATCCCCCGTTTTACAAGCCGTTTTGGGCCACATCAAAGCGTTCTCTGCTACATGAATCTCAGCGATCGAAGCGCTGCAGCGCTTTGGGTCAGATCTGGAACCTGAATGTCTACGCTGCACATAGATCTGAACCTGGTTCTGGTTCTGTGGTTCCACTGAAACACTTTCCTCTGATCTTTAAACTTATTTTATCAGCTTTCTAAAAGTGTTCATGCTTTTCTCTGCAGTTCTTTCACACAATCAAAACCAGAAGTTGTCGTGTTTTCATGGACCATAAAATGATGCAAACTGAAGTTATGGAAATAAACATTGCAATTTTTAACTTACAAAGAATAAGTTTTCACATATTCGTTAAACCATGTTTGTTATGAGATAATCTGGGATCGACCAGATCGATCTCCTCCATGAACTAATATTACTGTCTGAAGAAATTAACCAATCAGAGCCAGGAGGCGGGGCTTAGCGCTGTCACTCACCTCATGTACATTCTGCTAAATGTGCTAATGTAGGAGAAACAGCTTAGCGTTTATTTGCTTCACTGAAACTAGCATCAAACAACATGTAGAAGGAGAGCTGGGAGGAGCAACGCCACCAGGAGAGTGATTGACAGCACTAAGATCCGCCTCGCGGATACAAGCGGCCGAAATGGGTTTCCTCTGTAGGGTGGCTGGGCTCTCCCTTAGAGAGAAGCTTGGTCATCCCAGAGGGTCTCAAAGGAGCCAGATGAGGCTCCGGTATCTGGGAGGAGTTCAGGTCCCACCAGGAAGAGAGGAAGACCAGGACACGCTGTAAGGACGATGATCCTCTGTTGGCCTGGGAACGCCTTGGGAACACCCTGGGATTCCCCCAGAGAACACCTTGGGATTCCTCCAGAGAACACCTTGGGATTCCTCCAGAGAACACATTGGGAACACCTTGGGATTCCCCCAGAGAACACCTTGGGAACGCCTTAGGATTCCCCCAGAGAACACCTTGGGAACGCCTTGGGATTCCCTCAGAGAACGCCTTGGGAACACCTTGGTATTCCCTCAGAGAACGCCTTGGGAACACCTTGGGATTCCTCCAGAGAACACATTGGGAACACCTTGGGATTCCCCCAGAGAACACCTTGGGAGCGCCTTAGGATTCCTCCAGAGAACGCCTTGGGATTCCCTCAGAGAACGCCTTGGGAACACCTTGGGATTCCCCCAGAGAACACCTTGGGAACGCCTTAGGATTCCCCCAGAGAACGCCTTGGGATTCCCTCAGAGAACGCCTTGGGAACACCTTGGGATTCCCCCAGAGAACACCTTGGGATTCCCTCAGAGGAGCTGGAAGAGGCTGGGAGAGGGAAGTCTGGGCCTCCCTTCTAAGGCTGCTGATCCCGTGACCCGACCCCAGATAAGATGGATGGAATTTACTTTAAGTTAATTTTGTCTTATTTAAAGTGTGTTGAAATGTTTTCAGTAGAAATCATATTAAAAATACCTGGTAAGATTTAGTGTTTTTCTGGTTAAAAACAAAAACAGATGGACTCTAATATGTCAGAGAATATTGTAGTTTAATTTTCAGGGTTTCGGCTCTTTTTGTGTGAAAGTTTTCCGCATTAGAAACCTCCATGTTTCTAACAGATCTTCCTCCTGACGTCACGGCTGTTGTCATGGTAACAGCCAAATAAATAAGGCGGCCGACAGGTCGAGTCATGATGACCGAGCGATCTGTCGTTGTGACAACGACCCGGTTCTTTAACCAATGGGAAGAAAAAGCTGATCGGTGGCGAAGTGAAAACGTTTTCCAGGATCTCAGAGCAAAACGTTTCACTTTTCATCAAAATTTTCACTGTAACTTTTATCATCACTCAGTCTTCAGTTCATGTAACTAATATTTTCTGTCTAGTTTTTACATCAAATATCTTCACAGACTTGAAATAGGACAAAATAATTTACAAGTAACTTTTCAGCAAAGTAAAGTCAGAAGTTTAAAAGTGAGAAAAAGTTTTAGTTCCACCGGCTGATTATTTCATTATAACATGGGAAAATATAAGTGAAATCATTTTTTATTAGTAATAAGGAATTATTGACTTAAATGGGCTTCCATACTTACTGAAACATTCCTTGTAAATGATTTTTGTCTTATTTTGGTCTGATATTTGCAGCATATGACAGTAACATTTAGTGTTTTGCAGTGTTGCTCATCGTCCTGCTGCCTTCAGGCGCTGTGGGTGAAAACGTGAGCCGGTCCTGTCCGTTGGTCTCACCTGCTGCCTCTAAAGGACAGTAAACTTTGCCACAGTAGAAAATGTCGGAGCGAATATTTCTCTTTGCTTTTCACTCGCCACTCCTCAGCTCTGCCAGACGCTCAGGGAGGTCGTCTATTCATCCTCGTCTGTTTGCTCTTTGTTTCAGAGCCGTCGTGTTTTTCCAGTGAGCGACGTTTTGGAGGAAACTCCCTCCTCAGAAGTTGACTTTGTGCAACCGTACAACACGTCTTCGTGCCAGAAGTCCCATAACTCATCAGCTGCTCTGCGCTTCATCGCGTGACTCTGCCCACTCCTCTGCAGCCGCACCTTTCAGCTCTGCTTCACATCCACCTGCATCCATCAAGCTCATTTCATTCTGGATCAGATCAAGGTCAGGAATGTTCTTAAAGGGCCAGATGCACCAGGACATACGGATAAAACCCGTTAACAAGCTGCTAAAATATTAATAAATAAGGATAAGGACTTCTTAAAAGTCCTTAAATATTACACATTTACAGATTCACAATTATACAACTGTACAGCTTTGAAAAGCATTAGTGGAGCCTCCTGCACAACCAGCCAGAATGCAGCAAGTGGTTTCTGGATGGTGAGTCGACAACAAATCTGTTGTCTTTTCCAGCAGCCATTGTACATCGCATACAGCAAGAAAACCAGCTGACCAAATGGTGGAACTCAGCTGGGGTTGCTAGGAAACAGGCGCAGTCCCAGTCAATTGCGACTGAAGCATTTTGAGGTTTTCCCAGAAAAGCTCAACTCAGCCTTGAGCCGGTTTGGGGTTTTGAAACAGTGCAGATCCAAATAGAAGAACAAAAATAAGCAAAATGTGAATTTTGTATAACAGGTTTCCTTTAAAGTCAACAGAAATATGAAATCCATTCTGTTTAAACCATTTTTTGTGATCCTCCCATCGACCAGAAGGTTTTTGCCGTTTCCTGAACATGTTTGCAGGTTTGGTGGCTGCAGAGTTTTTACTGCAGAGCAAACAGGCAGAAACTCCTGTTCTTCAAACAGGCGTGTCTCGGCTCTGGTCGGGTCCAAAAGCAGCTCCAGGTTTCCCTTCATGTTGGAGGACGACTCAGCGTCTCTGAGGAGAAATGCAGGAAACATTTAAACATCAGTAGAAAGTCGTGTTCACTGATTATCTTTATTTAATGATGATTTGCTTTTTTCTTGTTGTTTCTTGATGAACATCGTTTTCTAAAACGGATCAGAACCTGATGAATCCATCGGCTGTAGAGCACAAACACACTGCAAAAAACCAAATCTGATCTAACCAAGGACTTTTGGTTCAGTTGAATTTATACAAACTAACTTAAATCAGTAATTCATTAATATTAATAAAAAGGCCCAGTTTTTCGGGCATTGTGCCGTTGCCTAGCAACCCCAGCCAAGCCAGCCCATTGCCTAGCAACCCAGTTGTAGTTCGACTGGCAGTTTATTTTATTTATAACAAGTAAAGGTGGATAGAAACTAGTTCTGCTTATAGAGTAACTTTTTGAAATAAATACTTTTACTTTTATTGAGGTCATTTCCTGTTTTCTCTCTTCAGTTTGAAAAGTCAAATCCAGATCTTTGTTTTCTAAAGAATGAATTCACAGGAAGTGCTCCACTCTGTCCTAGTGTGTGTGTGTGTGTGTGTGTTTATGTTCTGCTTACAAATGGTATTTTATCATCATAACCTTTATTTCTATTATTTCTAGAACTACCACAATTTGGACGTCACTGTGTTTCTTTTCTGATGATGTTTTCATAAGTCCATTAAAATGTCGTTCATGTTCGGCTCAGTTACTCAAATGTGACTGGACCATGGCTCCAGTCACATTTTTACCAAAAACTTTTTACTTTTTATTGAATATTTTCTTAGACAATAACTTTTTATTTTTACAGGATGTTTCTCCTCTGATAATGAGACATTTTTTCCACGTGATAAGTTAAAAAAATCTACAAAAATGTTTTATTATGTAACATTAAGGAATTATTGACTTGAAAGTATTTCATATTTGATATTGAAAAGTTCCCAGTAAGTTTGCTTGTTTTATTTAAATTGTAATAAGGTATCTGCACTAAAAAAACAAACTAGCTGGTCAGATTTAGTGTTTTGCAGTGATTTGTTAAATCTGAGTCTCATGAAGACATGAAGACATGAAGACAGATCTGATGGACTAATTATTGCTATTAGTAATATCAGTGCTAGTCGGGTGTGTGTGAGTGTGTGTGTGTACCAGGTTTTTATGGGAACCTGTTACTGTCAACAATGTGGAGTTATGGGGACCACTGCTCCTTGTGGGGACATTTTCTTGGTCCTCATGAGGGAAATTGTTGTTTTTGGGTTAGTGGTTAGATGTGTGATGGTTATGGTTAGGCTGTAGAAATTAATGGAAGTCAATGTGAAGTCCCCACAAGTGATGAAAGTACGACTGTTTGTGCGTGCTGGTTTGTGCGTGCGTGCATGCGTGCGTGTGTGTGTGTGTGTGTGGACAGAGGCTGTTGGGTAATCCAGTGTTTACCAGAGGCTTGGTGCTCCATTACAGGTCACAGCTCGAGACGGAGGGTAAACAAATTCCTAACTAACGAGGAGGAAGAGGAAGAGGCCGGCCTTCATCCCTCTGCCCTCCACCAGGTAATCGCTGCTGCTGCTGGTCTCATGATTCCTGGATTGATTTTGTTCTGTTCATATTTCAGGCTTTTATTGGAGTTTTATAAGACGGACTGACAGAAACATAACCGTGATGCAGAACAGAAATTATCTCTCATTTTTATTATTATATTTGCTTCACTGCAAAAACACAAAACCTTTTTTGTCCAGTTTCTAAAGAAAATATTTTATTACACTTGAAAGAAAACAAGATAAAGGAGATTAAGTTTGGAAAGTTCTGGTTCCACTGGGTGAATATTTCATTTATAACATTAAAAAATGTCTTATGATAACTTAAATAATCTGCCAGAGAAACTAAAAATTTACTGTCAATATTAAGAACATAGTGACTTAAAACAAATTAATGAAAATTTACCAGTAAATTAGATTACTTTTATTTCAAGTGAAATAAGATATTTACACTAAGAACTCAATTAAAATACTTGATCAACTTTAGTGTTTTTACAGTGTAGTCTATGTTCAGATGATGGATTTATTTAGAACATAACTTTGTGTTCAGTCAAGTGTATTTCCAAAAATATTTCAGTAACCCGGCTGTTCGACCTGCTTTACGTCATAAAACATAAAACAACGATAAATCATAAAACAATAATGTTTTGTCAAATGCCATCTTTAAAATTGTTAATACATATATCAGGGTTTCGGCTACTTTGCAGTTTTCCATACGTTCATTCCAGATTTGTGGATCATAGAAGCTGAAAGCTGCTCATTAATATTCTATAATAAAACTCTGAGATCTTCATCAACATCTGGATTAATACAGAGATTAAATTACAGATTACAGATTCCACTGGGTTTTATTCACGATTCAAATCCTCATCACACTTTTCAGATTTTTACTTATAAAAAACATCCCAATAAAATCTGTCGAATCATCTGGATGGGATTTTATTTTTTCCCAATGCGTCTAGTTTAGATCCAATCTGAATATTAAATGATAAAAAGTTTAAATCTGTAAGATTTTTATGATCGATGCTTTGATTCTGTACGATAGTTTGAAGAACTGCTGAGTTTAGAGAAAATACAATAAAAACCTGCAGGATCGTCTTTCTTTCAGATTGAAATCTGTTTTGATATTTCATTCAACCTGAATCATTGTGCTGTTTCCATGGAAACCTGAACGTCTCCCACCTGTTCAGACCAGACAGGATCCTGAATCAGTTTCAGGATTCGACTCTGAATCTGCAGACAGAGCAGCTTCTGTTTCTGTCTGCGCTGGTACAGAGTTGACCTCTGACCTCCTGGCTCCTCCAAACATTTCAAACCTGCAGTTCACTAAAGATACACACATTTACCTCAAACTGTCATTTTCACTGTTTTCTCAGCCACAGCATTAAACCTGCTGCTGCTGACATTTGGCAAAACAAAGAACAGCAAGTTTTTTTCTTTAGGATTAGAAGAAAAATTCATTCAGATGAAAATCTGTTCAGGTTTCAACTTGTTTTAATGTCAACTTAATCATTTGATAGAAACATGCAGAGGAAGCTTCATGCTGAAACCAGAACCAGAAATAATTCAACAAACACAAGATATTCAGTCATCGACACTGCAAAAGCATCAAATATCACCAAGTACTTTAGTCTAGTTTGTGGTGCAAATATCATAGTGAACTTGAACTAAGATAAAACTAATTAAAATAATCTCCTGTATCTTCCTGAAAACAAGGGAAATGTTTGTTATAAAGAAAATAATCTGTCCGTGGAACTAGAACTGGTTGCTAGGCAACAGGCTGGCTTGGCTGGGGTTGCTAGGCAGGAATAAAACAAATTCTATATCGTCACCTTCTTAAAATAATTGCCTAAGTCATTTTTTTTCAAAAATGATTTTTTTGCCTAAATCATCTCTTCATGATGCTGGCCACCTCTGGTAAAATTGCCTACATCCTCAATTAAACAGATCATGCCATTC